>KV019662.1:39970-63011 GCA_001598015.1 Dorcoceras hygrometricum | reverse complement strand
AGGTGCAGGAGACTCACCTGGTACTTCAATTGGTTCTCGAATCTATTCGAGTTCTACTAATTTGCCCTTTCTATCAAGTAGAAATTCCCTTTCCATAAAGGTGGAATTCCTAGAGACAAACACTTTCGTCTCGCTCGGATAGTAGAAGTAGTATCCAATGGAATTCTTTGGATACCCAATGAAGTAGCATAAGATGGATCTCGTATCCATCTTATCTCCCACTGTCTGCTTCACGTAAGAAGGACATCCCCAAATCCTCATAAATGAGTACTTGGGTGGTTTGCCCATCCATATCTCATACGGAGTTTTATCCACTGCCTTGGTGTGGACATTGTTCAACAACATTACCGCTGTTTCGAGCGCATAGCCCCAAAACGAGGTAGGAAGTTCAGTGAAGAATCATAGATCGAACCATGTCCAACAAGGTCCGATTACGACGCTCCGCTACACCATTGAGCTGTGGTGTGGCCGGAGGGGTCCACTGTGAGAGAATACCATTCTCTTTCAGATAGTCTTGAAACTCAGTACTTAAGTATTCACCACCTCGATCAGATCGAAGTGCCTTAATACTTTTGCCTAACTGATTTTGTACTTCAGCCTTGAATTCCTTGAACCTTTCAAAGGATTCAGACTTGTACTTCATCAAGTACAAGTACCCATACCTAGAGTAATCGTCGGTAAAGGTGATGAAGTACGTGTGACCGTATTTAGTACCAATACTAAATGGGCCGCACACATCAGTATGGATCAAATCCAATAGGCCTTGGGCACGTTCACCCTTGCCCTTGAAGGATTTCTTGGTCATCTTTCCTTTCAGACAGGACTCACAAGTCGGTAGGGAGTTGATGTCTGACAGATCAAACAAGTCTTTCACCAACTTCTTCCCAACAGATCGGAGATCTGCATTTTCTACCATACAACGCTTCAAATGGAGCCATCCCGATAGTCACTTGGTAGCTGTTGTTATACGAAAACTCAACCAAGGATAGCGAATCCTGCCAGCCACCACTGAAATCCATCACTACTGCATGCAGCATATCCTCTAAAGTCTGAATAGTCCGCTCTGACTGACCATCTATCTATGGGTGATAGGCCGTACTCATAGCCAAACTCGAACCCATCGCTGCTTGCAGACTCTTCTAGAAATGAGAAGTGAATCGTGGATCTCGGTCAGACACTATCGAAACAGGAACCCCATGCAATCTAACCACATGGTCGATATACTGTTTCTCCATTTTCTTCATCGAACACCTCACATCATAGGGAATGAAATGGGCTGACTTTGAAAATCTATCAATCACTACCCAAATCGCATCACATCCCCTACTCGATTGAGGTAGATGAGTCACAAAATCCATGGCGATGTGCTCCCAATTCCATTGGGGCACCTCCAAACTATGTAAAAATCCTCCAGGTCTCATTCTCTCGGCCTTGACCTGTTGACAATTCAGACGTCTAGCAACAAAACTAGAGATTTCACTCTTCATGCCTGCCCACCAGTAGTGAGACTTCAAGGCATGGTACATCTTTCTCTCGCCTGGATGCACACTATACCGGCTACAATGTGCATCGTTCAGAAGGGTCTACTTCAAATCGATCAAGTTCGGAACCACTAATCTTCCTCGAAATCTCAGACATCCATCAGAAGATACCGAAAAATCATCAGACTGACTGCTTCGGGCCTTAATCTTCAACTCATAAACATACGGATCAGTCCTTTGTGCCTCCCGGATGTCACTCACAATCTGTGGTTCTACCTGAATCAAAGAAACCGTGAAGTACTGATCACCCGGCTGGAAACGCCAACCAGAAGTACTCAACTGCTCGTAGACTTTAGAGACACTAAAAAACGAAAGCATCGTAGGTTGGGTTTTCCTACTCAAGGCATCGGCAACCGAGTTCATCCGCCCAGGCTGGTACTGAATCTCAAAGTTAAAGTCCTTGAGCAATTCCATCCATCGCCGCTGCCTCATGTTCAGATCAGACAGCGTGAAGATATACTTCAGGATCTTGTGGTCGGTGTACACTACAAACACTTCACAATACAGATAATGCCGCCAAATCTTCAAGGCAAACACTATCGCAGCCAACTCTAAATCATGAACAGGGTACCTCGTCTCGTGAGACTTCAACTGTCGAGACGCATAAGCAATCACGTACCCGTTCTGCATCAGAACACATCCTAAACTATTGAGAGAAGCATCGGAGCACACCACGAATCCTCCAGATCCAGACGGTAGAGCCAAGACAGGAGCAGTAGTCAACTTCTCCTTCAACGTCTGGAAACTAAACTCACACTCGTCAGTCCAAACAAACTTCTTATCCTTCTGAGTCAATTGAGTCAAAGACCTGGCTATCGAAGAGAACTTCTCGATAAAACGCCTGTAATAGCCAGCCAATCCCAAGAAACTGCGGATCTCTGAAATGTTCCTAGGTCTCTCCCAGTTAAGAACTGCTTCGACCTTACTCGGATCCACCGAAATCCCTTGCACGGAAATCACATGATCCATAAAGATAATTCGATCAAGCCAGAATTCGCACTTGCTAAACTTGGCGTACAATTGCGAGTCTCTCAATCTCTGCAACACCAGTCTCAAATGCTCCTTATGCTCTCTTAAGCTCCTCGAGTACACCAGGATGTCATCTATGAAGACGATCACGAACCGATCGATATACTCACTGAAGACGCGATTCATCAAGTTCATGAACACAGCTGGGGCATTAGTCAACCCAAACGGCATGACTAGAAACTCATAACGCCCATATCGAGTCCAGAAAGCTGTCTTCGCAACGTCAGCGTCTCTAATCCGCAACTGGTGATAACCAGAGCGCAAATCAATCTTCGAGTAAACGACCGATCCCTGCAACTGATCGAATAAGTCATCAATCCTCGGCAAAGGATACTTGTTCTTCACCGTCGCTTTATTCAACTGTCGGAAATCCACACACATCCACATAGACCCATCCTTCTTCTTGACAAAAAGAATCGGAGCTCCCCAAGGCGACATACTCGGTCTAATGAAGCCTTTCTCCAGGAGATCTCTCAACTGATCCTTCAGCTCTTTCAACTCCGTTGGTGCCAACCGGTAAGGAGCTCTAGAAATCGGGGCAGTACCGGGCACCAACTCGATGCTGAAGTCGATCTCACGTCTTGGAAAGAATCCAAGAATCTCATCCGGAAATACGTCGGGAAACTCTCAAACGACCGGAATATCACTCAACTCCAATCGCGGCTCTTGGGAACTGCCAAGCGCATAGATCATGAATCCCGCATTACCTAGCGATAGCAGGCTAAACATCTCCATGGCAGAAACTAGTGGAATCTTCGAGCACGAATCAGCACCGTAGAACTCCCACTTCTCACCCGAATCAGGGCGAAACCTCATCACACCATGAAAACAATCAACAGTAGCCTTATAGATAGATAACACATCCATCCCCAAGATGCAATCGAAATCTCTTATTCCCAAAACAATCAGATTGGACACCAATACATGCTCATCGAATCGAAGCACACAATCCAACACCACTTCACGAGACCACAGACTCACACCAGCAGGGGTAGACACGGAAACAACATCACACAATGGGGAAGAACTCAACCCATGCTCAAATACAAACATCTCAGAAATAAAAGAGTGTGATGCACCAGTGTCAAATAAAACTTTGCAGGAAAATCGAAAATAAAGCATGTACCTCCAATCACCATGCCAGGCGTCTCCTCAGCCTGCTCTCTAGTCAAAGCGTTCGCCTGAGCCTGCTGGGGAATCTGGAACTGAGGTCTCTGAGGTGCTCCAAACATAGACGGTCCACTAGGCTGAAAACCAGATCGCTGAGTCGGAACAGGAAACTGCGGTCTCTACGAAGAACCACCAGCCGAACCCTGCTGTGAAGGAACCGAAGTCTGTCCCCTCAACAATGGACATGCTCTCCGAAAATGTCCAGGCTGTCCACAGTTATTGCAAGTTCCCTGAACACCACGACACTGCGAAGTCGGATGCCTCCCTCCGCACTGTCAACAAAATCCTCCGCCAGAACCACTACTTGAACCACTGCCAGAACCAGATCTCATGGAACCAGAGGAACTCGAGCTGCCCTTCTTCTTGAATTGCTTTCCCCGAGGCCTAAACTGTTGGTGACTCATTTGCTGCTGCTGCTGCGACCCCTGAGGAGAATAAAAAGATTGCGACGCATCCTGAACAGGCTGATAGGTGCATCCAGTAGTCGGCTGAGTCGGAGCATCCACCTCCAATAGACTCTCCTCAATGTCCACTGCTCGGTTCACTGCCTCAATATAGGTCGCAGGTGAACCAGACAGAACCATCCGATACAAATCAGGCCTCAAGCCCTTCAGAAAATTGTTCCTCTTTGTTCTCTCCTGGTTGGCAACAAGTGGTACATACATCAAAAGTGCAGAAAACTGTCGGGCATACTCAGCCACTCGCAAGTTACCCTGTCTCAAGTTGTCAAACTCCCGCTCCCGGCTGTTGTAGTAGGAATCCGGGGTATACTCCTGTCTGAGCACTTCCAGCTTCAGTCTCTTCTCGGGAGCGTACTCCAGAGTATCAAACAACTCCTCCATCTGAACTAGCCAAGCCTCGGCCGAAGCACCACCCTCAGTAGCAGCAAAAGTCGGAGGGTTCGTACGCTGAAATCGTGCTAAGACCAGTTCCATCTCACCTATCTTCCTAGTAACGTTCTCAACCTGCTGAAAGTCATCATCACTACCTGCCCTAGACTCCTCCTCAGTAGTCTAGTCGTCCTACCTTTTTTCTCTTCTCGGCGGCATGTAAACAAGTCTAGAGGTAAGATCTCAAAGCAGATATAACAACCAGACAGACAGATAAAAGATCACGTAAGTCACAGAGTCAATCAAAAATAAAATCAAAACTCTGTGCCTAGACTCAAGTGTGATCAAAGGAAATCGAGCTTATCCCAGTTTAAACTCTGATACCAAAAATGTCAGGCCCCATGCTAATTACTCAAAGATAATAGCACAATTAAGCACATAATCATGGAAGCGTAAAATCGAGCTTAAAAATTTTTCGAAATAATTTTAGGCCTGAACTTAAAACGTACATTCAAAATATCAATACTCAAAATATGAGTTAACTCAAACTCATACAAAACAGGTAACAAGAGATCTCAAATCAAACAGATCCCCAAATACATAGAAACACGGGGCATCCCCCGGTTCGATACATAATAAAAATAGACTGGGACTCAAGGAAACGGGGATCGACCAGCTGAACCTCCACTCTGTCCAGCTTGGTTACCTGAGGATCCTGCAAATGGGTAACACAGACCCAAACAACACAAAGCAGGAAAAACAAATACGAGGTCAAGCCTCAGTAGGAAGAGCTCTAAATAAACAGCAACTCATAAACATGCAGTATCAAAAGTCATGAGATGAATGAGGCTGACAAGGAATCGGATATCAAGACCAGTAAGTCAACTGGCAAATCAAATCAGTCGAGCCTCTATACCACACACAGCAAGTCAGTTGGTGGAAATCATCGGTCCGTGATATTTTGGCCCGTCAGCCATCACAGCTCGGTGGTATTCCGAAACGACAAGTCAGTCGCTCACCACTCCGATTATAGCGTTGGACTATTCAGGCAAACACATCAGTCGCCCAGTCGCAACGTGGATCTAATCTCGGGTCATCAATCAATCAATCTGGCTCAAAATGTATGCATGAATGCCAAGAAATTCATATCTGATTTCTACATGCATAAAATATGTAAACAGCGCATACAATTCAGTAATTCAGGCAGTTCACATAATTCACAGAATTCACATAAGCCAGAATCAAGACTCAGATACTCGCAGGTTATGCTCAAAGCTGTTAAATTACGCTCAATCGTACCTTCAACGACTGAATTCTACCTCAACAGATTTTGTAAAAGCACGGAAATACCAACAGTGCAAACCAGCTTTCACATGATATCCTCAACCACGACAAAAGCCGTCCCGAATCTCAAATCTGTTAAAGAAACTCAACAATCAACTCATTGTCTAGTTCAATTCTGAACTTCTCAATAGCAATTCCCACGGTTAAGAACCTAACTCCGGTTCTATTCCTAAACAAAGTACTAGAAACTAATACTAAGCTTAGGACGGTAGGAATTTCTTACCCAGCAGCTGGAACTAGCGAAAGAACTATCGGGTCTCAAAACTCGAAGAACACAGCAACTTCGCGATCTTCTCCAAGGTCGTTCCAAAACTTCAAATGGGTAACAATCGAAAGAGTAAAACACAAGGAATCCAGCGCCAACAAAATCTCTCAAATCATCGGTGGAGAACGGCGGCAATCGGCGGGAATCAAGTCACTATGAACAGTAGCTGACGAGGGTTTGGATAAGGAGATAAGAAATATCAAGTTCTAAAAAATAATTATAAGTGTCAAGCAACACTTATATATACTCGAATCCAACTTCTGCTAATCACAAATTCAATCATTGACCAGGAAGTATCTCACAACAGATATCAGTCGACGGGAACAGTAGAGATCTGCCAACAGAAACCAGCAGCAACCACCAGTCGATACATTCTCAAAGGAACATAAAAAAGACACCGTTCCAACTAACTCAAACGACGTCGCAAAGCTTCACCAGCTGACAACAGATATCTCTTGTGAAGCAACCAAAAGCTGGTAACAGATCTATTCAAAAACCCATCAACGACTGATCTCGCGAAATCACACAAAACGGCGACGCATTAACTAATCTAAACGACTCCGTAATGGTTACGTAAACATTGCTGCCAACAGCTGGTCACCCAGTCGCAATAACCAAAACACAGCGTTTTAATCTTAACAAAACGACGTCGCTTCTCATCAGCGACTGGTTCCTCAAACCTAACACGTGTCGCTTCCTCGTTCACTCTCGCAATTACGCGCCTGCTTCCAGCAGCAACCAATACAATTGCAACTACTGCCGACAGAAAACATTACGTCACGCCTACATCATCATTACTGATTTCCAAAATTCACCAGACGAGAGCTACAGTAACTTTGACCCACGTTGACTTTCGCTACAGGAACTTGCTGCTAACAGATTTAACCAAGATTCACTACGTCTGCTTCTTATACTAGCGCCGCGTCTGGTTTCTAACACTTAGAGAATTCCAACAACGCAAAATCCTCAAAATTCACGTGGCTAATCCCAATCAATAAAATTAACCACTAATCCAAATCTGATTCCTCACAGGGTGAACCACACCACCACGTACGTTGGTTTATAGATTTATCAATCGAATTAATGGCTCTCACCTCATGGATACGACTCGCATGTTCTTTTAAGCTATGTTATGTTTATGCTATGCCTTAACATATATGTTATATGATGAATTATGTACGAATACAGTATGATTTAATTTTTAAGATCTTTCAAGCACACATGTCATGAAATTATGTTCCTATACCTATGTGCCTGCATGTGGTTTTATTATATGTACCTTGCTATTAGCGGATGTAGCATGCTGGGCCTTTAGGCTCACTAGGTTTAAATGGTGCAGGTAAGCATGATAATGTTGATGATGAGATTTCTCCGACCGGCGATGAGGACGTCTGATGCTCCGGTGCGGCTGTTACCCCGTGACCACTCAGTTATTTTATGCCTTTGCTTTTAGACATGTTTTCCGCAAACAGTTTTGAATACTATGATTTTTATGTTAGCCTGTGTGATGTGGATTGAGGATGTTTTGCAATTCGTTTTAAATGGATGTCGAGATGATGTTTTAAACTCTTTTGGGTAATAAGCCTGGTGACCCGGGTTCAATTCCTTGGTGAGGCAGTTTAACCACACTTCCAGGGGTGGGGTAGTCCTATGAGTATGGGTTCACCCTCCAGGGTCTCCACAAGTAGGGAGCTGGGTGGGTCCTTACAAGGATGTTGTTAAATTCTTTCATTCTTTTAGTTTGAGCAGGTTAGCAGTTCTTGGTTTGGTTAAAGATATTATTGCCAAAGAAGATCAGATTTTAGCATGGGCAGAGACTGATTCGTTGGAGACAGCTGTGAGGAGGCGGGAGTATATAATTTCCAAATACAGAGAAATGCTTTTGCAAATATTTTTGGAAGCTCACCGCCAAAACTTCAAACCCGGTCAACCCTCGACAGCCATTGATCTTCAGATCATAGCTTTGCTCTCTAATGCTCATCTCTTTGCATTAGATACATTACAAACTCAGATGAGTATACACGGACTGAAGTGGGAACGGATATGTAGCTCAAGACTGTTTGAAGGTGAAAATAGAGATCGTGGTGCAGGTCTTGCCCCATCAAATACAAACAACATGTATTCATGCTGGATTCGTTCCATGACCTTGGTTAATGGGTCTTGGGTCATCCAAGAAGGGAATGATTTTTGGAAACGCCTACCCAAGCCAGTTGTTTCTCTCGAATGGCAAATACCAGCTCAACGGAAATTTATGGATACTTTAGCCCCAATCAGTGAGCCTTTCAAGATTTTTCGCAAACAATGGGCTGACGTATGTATAGAAGTTGTACAGTTTTCTGCTTTTAACCTTTTGATGCCAGTTGGTTCGCATAATTTTTGTAGAGATATCGTTCCAGTTGGTTCAGTGGTAGATTTAGCAGTAGATCCAGCATATTTTGTTGGAGTTTTTCACCGAGGACCAGATGTACAGTTAATTACCTCAGGTTCGAGTTCTTCTTCTAGTTCTAGCCAACCAGATCCGATCTCCGAATGATAGTTTTTCTCAGCGCAATCTGGATACAGCTTTGACTTCTCCAAATCCAAGTATTTCTACTGACTCTCGTGTGTTCTTCACTACCAATGACATTCCTTTGGGTGTAGGGACCGCTGTTGACCAGATATTGATGCCTGCTGCTGCTGTTACCCAGCAAGATTTCAGAGAGCCCTTGGCACAGCTCCGAGCTTCAGTCAATCAGATTCAAATTGAGTGTGTGCAGAAAAGGTATGATGCCGAAAAGCTCAAGGACTTTCTTCTATTACACATCAGAGGCCTTGAGCATCGGTTTACCGATATTTTAGAACAATATGACAGGACCTATCGAGGTCTATTTGCCCATGTTCGAAAAGAAGTCCAGCTTCAAAACCTGTCCCTTGAAGTTCTGGATTCTCGACAGAAGCTACAAACTGAGCAGGTTGCTTGGTCTCAGGACATGGACAGTAAATTGAAGGGGGTCCAAGACCAGCAAGCTGCCCTTTCCCATGACTTAATGGAATTCCGTTTGCAAGCACAGGAAAACTATAATACCCTCACCTCTCAGTTTTCAGAGCTTGTTGATTATATCAAATAGAGGTGGTGATGCCAAAAATGGGGAAGGAAGTAGCATCCGGGGTCCGCAGCCTCCTCCAGATGATAGATCCAGACCTGGTTCTGGAGACAGTAGTAGAGGCAGAGACAGTAGGAGTGAACCCGCTAGGAGAAGAGGCGTTGGTGGTTCTCATAGAAGAGACTGGAGATATTGGATTAGAGGGAGCTGAATTTTGGATAAATCTGGACAATTCTTTGAAAACATCTTTTTCAGTTCTTTGTACAAATATTTTGTACTTTGCTTCGTATTGAATATATAGCAGACTTGGAGCAATTTATTTTTGTCTATTTAAGTCAAAGGCTTCTAAGTTTTGTAATCACCAAAATGGGGAAATTGTTAAGGTAAAATTTATAAGTTTTGATGATAACAAAATCATGATAAGAACTGAATCTTAACTATCAGATCTAGACAGTCAGTTAACGTGGGTAAAAGTTAAGTATCTTCAGATCCGAAAGATTTGGGAACAGTGCACTCAGATTTCAGTAATCGGGTCAGGATTTTAGATTTGAATCAGAAGTTATGGTAACAGATCCGGGTATATGCTTTCAGATGTGAACAAACTACAAAGAGTTATTTAGACTTCAGATTTGATAGCGTTTCAGTATTACGAGAAGAGCAGTAAAATTTTCTGATGTGACGGCTATATGCGTACGAGATATATCTTGTGGCTATTCACTAAGAGAGCAGTTTTTAGATTTCGATAATTCAACAGATGTGAGCCTCGGAATCCATCAGATGTTATCAGTTGTTTATTTGAGAGAAACCAACGGTCACGAGTGAACTAAGGAAACCTAATCAAAGCTATTTTGAGTAAAATCGCGCATTACGCAGTGTGTCTGATACACTGTTTACCCGATTTGGTAAACAAGTCAATCAAGCCTTGACAGCGTAGATTACCTTATGCATAGCGCTAATGGAGATTCGATGAAGATATGCAAAGGGATTCGTATCTACTGACCGTTGAGATTGAATAGTATAAATAGCAGAAGATTTCAAATGTAGAAGTTCTCGCTCAATCTCATCTTGCATACTCTCAAGCTCTAAATTTCTGGGAATATTCAAGCAGCAAAATATTCAAAGTCCCAGTTGTCAAATCTCGAAGAACATTCTTTTGTTCTTAATTGTTTTATCTTCGAGATATTTACAATTCTCAAAACATCATATTCACTGTATTGTTTAGATTGAGTCTGTAACAAACGTGCGACGTTAAGCCGTTTGAGAAAATTACGTTTGATTGTAACCGCAGTGTTATCTGCAAGTAGTTGGTGTTGCTAGGAGTTCACTTGGAGCGAGGCTCAGTGATCGGGTGTATTCAGAAGCAATGTACATCAAAGTCTTCTAGTGGAACCTTCCTGCAAAGGAAGAAGGGGAGACGTAGGATTTGATATCCGAACTTCCAGAAACAAATCTCTGACCCTTGCACATTTACTTATTGCATCGCATTTATTTACATTCATACTGTTCACTGTTTAATTCTTCTTTCCGTACAATTTTTGTTAGTCAAGAAAACAGACTCGAACTGGGTCCTCAGATCTGGTAACTCGGATCTGAGTTAAGCGAGGCGTTTGTAAAATCGTTTTTAAAAGTTTCGAAAAATTAAAATCCAAGGAGTTCATTCAACCCCCCCTTCTGAACTCCTATGCCCATTTTCGATCCTAATTGATTCTATCACCTTATATTACGAAAATTAGAGATTCAAAGCATAATTTAGAGTTTTAATTAACATTTTAAGTGAGTGGAGGGTTAGGATAGGAAAATTCTTTAATTTTCTTAACTAAACCATTGGGAGGGGTCAATTTTGACACACTCATTATTTCAAACCTAAAATTTTGTGAAGCCCTGGCCTCCTTCCTCCCCTACATAGTCGTCCCTCCCCCTTGGTGCAACCCCATCGGTTTTTTTTCAAGATTTTTGGTGATTCAAGGTGGTATTCTCCCGATCTCGCGTCCTATGCTTCGGTAACCCACATATCTTCATTGTTCTCCACTAAAGGCATGTGATATCTTCCCTTTTCTCACAATTTAAGATATAATATATTGTTTTTAATGAATCATGGCAAGATTTGTATGTGACTTACATTGATCTTCGCATCACGTTTGAGATCCATGCATGTTTCATCATTTTCACTACGTTTTTTAACCGAACTTGTGATGCTTTGGCCAAGGGCTGTTCAAGGGGCTTGGACATGGTTCATGGTGGTCCTAGAGTCGTCCATAGATGAGAGGAAGAAGGCTGGTTCGTGGTTGAACCAAGGCCGAACTCGCGGCTAGCATGCGACGTGCGTCGACCGTGACTTGTGGTGAGTCGTACGTGTGTTGTGGGTTGTGGCACGAGCCATGGCTCATCCAGGTGGTGTGGATGGACCTGGGGGTGGTCCAGTCGGCGGGGCTCCAGCCAAGGGCGGCCGGAGCAGGTCGTGTGAAGTAGTTTAGTGGCAGCTGGTCGCGGCTGCATGGGTGTGTGCATGAGGCGTGTGTAGGGTTTGTGTGTGTGGGCCGGTTCGGTTGGACCGAGTCGGTTTGCCGTGGGTCGAGTCAAAATATTTTAATGTTCGGTCCGAATTATTTTATTTCTGGAACGAGTATTTTAATTTTAAAGTCTTAGGTCCATTTTTAAGAATTTTTGGTCAAATATTTTAAAGTCAAAATTTTGGGTCAAACTTTTAATTATTTATGGAACTAATACTTTATTTTAAGTTTTAAAGTCAAAATTTTTTTCAATGAGATTTTATTAGTCTAATTTTTAAATATTTGATTTTAAGGTAAATGATTGAGTATTTTGGAAATTTTTAAAGTTTAATTTTAAAAACTATGGGCCAAATCATGTCTAAGGCTAAGTTTCATTTTTAAGTTAAGTCTAGGCTTTTGGGGCTTAGAGTTAGTGGGCCAGACACTTTAACCAGTTCTTGACCGGAGTAGGAAATGTAGAAGCCCGTGAATATAAATTTATTATATATGTAGTATTTTATGTATGTTAATGTTTAAATGAAGAACTAAATATATATTGACGGGCTAAACTTTTAAATTGCATGTTTTTATGAAATGAACGCATCATGAAAATTTATGAAATGATAAAGGCTTGTTTTAAAAGAAAAATGGAGGGTTTGAATTGATTTGTGGCAAGATAAACGATGAGCGGATCCGGGATGCCGGACCCGGTGAACCTTTGTTAATGTATAATAATAGACGATGAGTGGATCTGGGAGACCGGGCCCAGTGAACCTCTGTTAATATGATGATGGTGATGTAGGTCAGGTAAAACCGGCCGCCACGTACGTTGGTTTTAGATTGATCAATCGAACATGGTCCACACTTCACGGATACGACTCTCACGTTTCTACGTATGTCATGCCTTAATATGTATGCTATATGATGACGATATGTTATGAATGACTGATGAACCATGTTTTACGATCACTCATGCACGCACGTTTTAAAGTTTGTTGGGATCGAATTACGGGGGGTGTTCCTGAGCTCTGTCACAACTCATGTAGGCTCTCTCACGGCCGAAACACCAACCCCGTGAGTTACGTGCATTTAAAAATGTTGGAATGGAAAAACCAACACGCAAATAAAACCAGATCGTATAAATATAGAACTAGATCAGCGCTAGACTAGTGCAGCGCATGAGCCTGATTCTGACTGGTGACTTCAACCAGCTCAATGAAAGAACGGGCGATCTGGTAGAGTAAACCCTTGAGCTGCAATAGATCAGTGTTCTTGAATTAAAGTACACCGAGATACAGATTGGGTAATGAAGTTAAATCATGCGGAAATAACTCAACCTGAACTCTTATATTCGAAAGATTTTAAACAGTTTTAAGTGTGATAAACAAACATTCAATGCGCATGTATGAATGCGGAAAGCAGTAAAGGAAATATGCTGAAGTTTGTTTATGGAAGTTTGGAGCAAACTCTTCTACGTCTTCTCTTCTTCCACAATCGGGAAGGAGTCCACTAGAAGACTTTGATTGCAGCGACCCTTCGCTACAACCCACTCCTATGACCCGCAGCCGCAAGAACTCCTAGCCGCACCACTGCACACTAAGCCCGCAAGCTGCGTGTCTAACAACACTTATTTAACGCCTCAGTGAGAAAGGCTACACCGAAAGCTTTTAAACAGTTTTAAGTGTGATAAACAAACATCCAATGCGCATGTATGAATGCGGAAAGCAGTAAAGGAAATACGCTGAAGTTTGTTTATGGAAGTTTGGAGCAAACTCTTCTACGTCTTCTCTTCTTCCACAATCGGGAAGGAGTCCACTAGAAGACTTTGATTGCAGCGACCCTTCGCTACAATCCACTCCTATGACCCGCAGCCGCAAGAACTCCTAGCCGCACCACTGCACACTAAGCCCGCAAGCTGTGTGTCTAACAACACTTATTTAACGCCTCAGTGAGAAAGGCTACACACACTTCTTTAACGTCTCAGTGCGAAAGACAATAATGACTTTGTTTATGATTCACTCAACTAAACAATTAAGCTCTCAGCTCTCATATGTGAGTGAATCTGTGAGCGAGAAGTTTACAGTGTAAGCTCACTCTTTCTTTTGTTTCTCACACACTGGGAAGTGCTTCTCCAAAGCTGAATATAATATGTTTTCTTTCCTGTTATTGTATCTCTCTCTTTTCTTGCTACTTGCTGCTGGTATATGTAGCCACTGTGCAAATATATCCGTTGGACACAAAGGTTCTTTTGAAAAGTTCTGACATAGATGTACCTTGTGTACTTTATCAATAAATGAATTTGCAGGCTTTATAGACTTTGAACTCTCTTCATTAATTGCGTCGCAGCCTTTGCTGAAATTTAGCTCTGTGAATCTGTACCAGATTTTAACAGGACGAAGCAAATCGATTTGAACAGTGTTAATTCAATCTTCACATATATTTGTGTTCAAACTGCTTTGCTCTGAGCTGGTCTCTATTCTCTGAGCTGGTTGCTGAACTCTGGGCTGGTCACTCAATTGATTTCACCCAACTGGTCTCCGAGCTTGTTGCCGAGCTGGTTAATGAACTTGTTTCTCCCAGCTGGTTGGTCAGCTTATCCTGATTAACACTATGCTTCAATCTGTTTGAGCTGATGCTAATCTTTTCTGTTCTGAGCATTGTTCATCTTATTCTCTATTGAACTGCTCTACGTTGCACTTGTTGTGCGCTTGGATGTCTACTGCTAGATTAGTTCGGACGTCCCCTTACTTTTCTAGCTTATACATGTCCTCTGCTGTATCAGCTTAGGCTTTCCCTCAATGTTCCAGCTTGGACATGTGAACGACATTAGCTCAACCTGCGCACTTAAGTTAAATTGTTAGTAAAATATCAGTAGGTTTTGTGTTAATCAAAAGTAAGATTCTGATATGTGAAAACAGATCCAACAAAGTTATTTTACTATACATATATGCTTGCATGCGATTTTATTATATTGTACCTTGCAATTATTCATATAGAGCATGCTGGGCCTTTAGGCTCACTAGGTTTAAATGCTGCAGGTGATGATCCTGTAGATTATATGCCGACCAGAGGTGAGGAACTCTGAGCGTCCGTCGCAGCTGTTGTCCCGTGACCACTATGACATCATCACTTTAGGTTTTGAAACAGTTTCAGATATTTCCTTTTAGTTATGTTCAGTTTTTCGCACTTTTATTACTCTGATTTATAAGGAAAAAGGAATGATGTGATTTTTGAGATATTTATTCTATTTATTTAAAGAAAGGTTGAGGAAAATATTTTAAAGGGGACGAGCCATATTTTTTAGTTTATTTATTCCGCACATGATTTAAAAAATTTTTTTTTTCTAGAGTCTGGTTCGTTTCAATAACTCAAGCAATCACCATGGTTTTGGCAGCTCGAGTCCGATTAGTAAGGCCTCATACTCTGCTTCATTGTTGGAGGCTTTGAAATCTAGAGTTACGGCCATGCTTGTTTCTTCGCCCCAAGGAGAGACTCCGACACCGCTCCCAGATGAGCAGGAGGATCCATCCACATATACTTTCCACTGCTCTTCTTGCTCAAGGTGGGTAGTTTCAGCTAGGAAATCAACTAAAGTCTGTGCCTTTATAGCTGTTCGGGGTTTGAATTGGAGATCATATTCGCTAAGTTTTGTGACCCACTTAACCAGTATTACTGAGGCATTGGGATGATGGATGATCTGTCCTAACACACTGTTGGTGAGCACAACAATAGGATGAGAAAAGAAATAGGACCTGAGGCGCCGAGCTGTAATAACCAAGGCTAGAGCTAATTTTTCATGCGTGTTATAATTCACCTCGGCACCTTTTAGAGCATGGCTTATGAAATAAACAGGTCGATGATTCTGCCCTTCCTCTCAAACAAGAACCGAGCTAGCATCCTGTGGTGTGACTGCGAGGTTTACATACAATGGCTCCCCGAGCTCAGGCTTATTGAGTATTGACAATTCTTTAAGATATTCCTTAAAATCCTGGAAAGCTCTCTCACTCTGCTCATTCCATTCGAAATTCTTCTCCTTGCGAAGTATCTTAAAGAAAGGAAGACTCCGATCAGTAGATCGGAGATGAATCTGGACAACGCAGCTATCCTCCCTCTTAACCTTTGGACCTCCTGTATGTTTCGAGGAGAGAACATTGAGGCCAAAGCTTGTACCTTCATCGGATTAGATTCAATTCCACGTCGGGTAACCATATATCCTAAAATTTCCCTGTCCGTGCTCCAAACACGCATTTATTAGGGTTTAGCCTGATCTTGTAATCTCGAAGCATGTGAAAAGTTTCTTCGACATCAGCTATGAAACATTCCATACCAGTGATTTTATCAAGATATCATCCACATACACCTCAATGTTCCTCCCGATCTGATGTCTGAACACCTTATCCATCAGCCCTTTGATACGTTGCACCTCCATTCTTCAACCCAAAAGGCATGACAACATAGCAGAATGTACCGTCTGCCGTGATGAAACTGACTTTGCGCTGGTCTTCCTCAGCCAAGGGAATTTGGTGGTATCCCTGATAGGCTTCTAGAAAACTGAGCAATTCATGACCAGAGGTAGAATCGACAAGTTGGTCAATCCTAGGGAGTGGGTAGCAGTCTTTAGGGCAGGCGAGACCACGCACATTCTCCATTTTCCCGTAGCCTTTGGTACCAGTACTACAATGGACAACCAAACGGGGAAGTGTACCTCTGTCACGTGTCCAGCTCATAGCAGATCCCTGACCCAACCCCTGATTACAGCATCATTCTCAGGACCAAAGCACCTTCTCTTTTGGATAATTGGTCGGGAATTTGGGGAGATATTTAACTTGTGCTCCATGACCTCTCGCCTAATCCCTTTTAGGTCGGAAGGGGACCAGGCAAAAACGTCCTTGTTTCTCTCAAAGCATTGGATTAATTGAACCCGAACACCTTTCGAGAGAATCTTGGAAATTTTCACAGTCCCGGCCGGGGGGACAAGAACAACTTCTTCTTCCTCATCCTCAGTTGTCAACTGGAAATCTTCATCGACCAAATTTATACTCCTTCTCCCGAGCTCCTGGATGGTCATGAGCCCGAGCTTTAGCAACTTTTTGCTCAACCCTGACCTCCTCTACGTAGCATTTTCTCGCCATCTCCTATTACTTTACCCACGGTATCCCCCACCGGGAATTTAATCTTCTGATGCAAAGCCAAGGCCATAGCCATGAAAGCGGCAATAGACGACCTTCCCAAGATGACATTATAGGAAGAGGGCGTAGCCACCACCGTGAACTCTACGACTCTGGTCTTACTCTGATTTCCGGTTCCAAGCAAAAGAGGCAGATGAATTACCCCTACTGGTTGCAAGGAGTGACACGTGAATCCGAACAGTGATGCTTGCACAGGCTGTCAGGCCTCGTGCTCAAATCAGAGATAAAACATACAAACACATGCGGAAGCTACTAAAAAGCGGGTAACATTTATGCTTTGGCCTGATGGTTTAAAACTATATAATTTAAATAGTGCGATACTCAAAATAAATATCCCAGTTTATAAAAACCACTAAACAACACAATCAGTATAGCATACGAATACAAGTATCAGACTCCAACCACTGGATACAACAACGAAGCACAGGGCATCCCCTGGCTAACTCAACTGATACATATAGATATGCTATACACAAATGTGACACGCTAACCACCTCCTGGGGCGCCACCAGCTGGGTTAAAACCACGACCAGCTGTCAAACCTGGGTTCCCTGAAAACAACACAAACAAGGGAAACAACCAAGCCCCAGAGGGACATGGGGTCAAACCCCAGTACGAAGAGCAACTGAAACAGCTAAAGAAAAGAATAAGATAAAATGTAAATACTATGCGCGCAATCAAGGCTACCACCGAACGTCGGGAGCCAAAGAATTCCGACAGCTGCTCAACAACCCAAATCAGGTGCCATAATATGAGGTTTGAGAGCTACTCACTCCGCCCATATACATACTCAACCTGCGGTCACCCAACCCATAAGGTGTGAGAGCTACTCACTCCGCTCGTGGTGGCCAATCACACCAGCAGGGAGAAAGCACGTGAGGTGTGGGAGCTACCCACTCCGCCCACAATTCTGCACCTTAACAAATACAATTCGGGCAGTACAAGGCATGGCAATAAAAGAGATCTGAATGCACAATGATAATGAGTGTATGCAATTAACAGCAGGCAGCAACAATACGCAGCATACACGAAACAACAAACAGCAATCCCTGCACATATCCACGCCAGATTCACATATTATCTCCGCCGATTTCCAAGCTATGACAAGCTCAAATCCGTACCTTAATTTGCACAACGGTTACCACAAATACAAGATCGAGAGATCTGAGTCCAACACCTGCTAAACACACGCACAAGCAGGTTTCAGGGAAACGCTAACAGAAACTCACGGCCATACACAAAATAATGCGGCTGGTAGTTAAACACTCAAACCAGCAATTAGTCTTCCTAAAACATCTTAACAGGAAGCTTAAGCTAAGGCTAGAAACAAGATCTCATCGAATAAAACGGAGTTCTACCTGAACTACGCAACACACGAACACAACAGCAACTTCATGCTTTTGCTCCAGCCAACGACAGCCTCCTAAAGCATTATAGGAATAAAGAGCTCTTCGAGAGGATTCCAACGCTACCTAAAACGTGAAAAATGGTGGTCGGAATCAACGGGAATCGCCGGATAAAATCAACGGTGAATAGTACCCGATGGTTTGAGAAACAGAGAACGAAGGTCGGGTAAATTTTGCTAAGTAGGGGATCTGATGAAGTAATAGAAGACCACGCTTCTAACATATAAATACCCGCGAGAAATCTGGTTAAAAACATGCATCGACAGAAACAGATCTCACAGCCATACAGTGCTTGCGCTAAAACCACGGTGAAATCTGAAATGTTAACGCTAGTGAAGTCTGAAGGCTATTGCTCAACGCTGGAGAAGTCTGGAAGCCAACGCTAAAAGCTGGAAATGCTAACACTACCACGGAGAAGTCTGAACGCTAAAACCAACGCTGGAAATAACACTCATGCTAAAACGACGTCGCACAGCGCCCCAGGTGACATCTGAATGCTAGGGCTAAGAGCTGGACGCTGAAATCTGGTCAATCGAACACACACTTCCCAAAACAGATCTGTAACGACCGGACTTTTCTCAAAATAAATTTAGAAATTTGGGGATCAAATTGAAAGACCCAAAAATTTCGATCTTAATAAACATAAAAGTCGTTACTAAATTCTGGACTAAATTGAGAATAAACACAATTCATTACTGCTGAAATGCGGAACAATTGAAACAATGACGTGAGCGGAAGTAGAATTAAAATCTGATAAACACTTTTCATAACAAGCGAAGGAAATCAGCAGGAATGGTATCAAAACAGATCTGTAACGACCGGACTTTTCTCAAAATAAATTTAGAAATTTGGGGATCAAATTGAAAGACCCAAAAATTTCGATCTTAATAAACATAAAAGTCGTTACTAAATTCTGGACTAAATTGCGAATAAACACAATTCATTACTGCTGAAATGCGGAACAATTGAAACAATGACGTGAGCGGAATTAGAATTAAAATCTGATAAACACTTTTCATAACAAGCGAAGGAAATCAGCAGGAATGGTATATAAAACATGGAACTAAATCCTCTGCTGATAAAATAACTCACGCGGAACTGATATACCAGCTGATAAAATACCAGTGAGCTTGCATATATTTTACTCCAAAAGTTCATATAGATTTCTACAAAAATGAGGAACTAGAAATTTGCTAACATACAAAACTATAACTAAGTTCTGTACATCAAAATCAAAAGCTAAAAAGAACAATAGAAGATGTCCACGATAAACACATCCTCCCTTTCTGATCATCTCCCTCCAGCTCTTACTGCTGATTACCTGCACTCAATGAAAACTAGTGAGACGAAGGCTCAGCAGGTAAATCTGAAATAGCAAAATCATGCAATAGAACTGATACTGAAACTGAAATCTGAAAGCTGAATACATAAATGAATTCTGGATACGCTTTGGAATAAACAAGCGCACTATATAACCGAGAAATATGATAGAAACTGAAAGCATAAAACATAATCAAATTCTGAAAACATTTTCTTTAAACATTCTCTGGAGCTGTGATTAAAATCACACTTGCGCTCTTCTGATATTATGACAACACTCTAAATATTTTGGTCCAATTCGCTTGATCAAACTCCTGATATCAGTTTCTAGTACTATGGCTCAAGGTGAAGGGATATACAGATCCGTCGACCTATACACCTGATCCTTCTTCTGTTGAAAGGGCACACGGTTTGTCAGCCGCGCACTCACCCTTCTTCTGGGGACCCTCTTTGTTGTCATAACATAAAATATTTTCTAAAACATCGTTCTGCTCTTTATTTTCTTTCTAAAATCTGTTTTCTTTCTCTCTTGCACGAATTACTGGTTTTTCTTTTGTCTAATGATGTTTTGGAACTGTAAAGGATTTCTCTATAAAGCTTGCGAAGATGAAAACTGAATAAATTAGCTAGTTGAATCTGTCAGATAAGTCGAATACAATCTTTGAAATGATTGGGAATTGAATAAGGAATCAAATTCTGAAATTTCGTTATCTCTTAAAGAAAACAAAGAATGAACAGTACCAGTCACAAGACTAATACCAGCTGAATGAACAGTACCAGTCGCAACGAATAGGAAACCAGTCGCAAGACATGAATCCAGTCGCATGGTCTTTTAAACAAATATAAAGTGAAACGATGTCGTTAGCGCATAAACTAGTCGCTACAACCAGCCGTTACAACCAGTCGCTACAACCAGTCGCTGCAACCAGTCACTACAACCAGTCGCTACGGACTGTACTTAAAAACAATAAAGCAACTGCTGAAATATCAAAATGGAATGCATCTGCTGGTGAACAGTGCATCTGCTGAATATTACGAAGACAACGCAACTGCTTAATTCTAACAAAGGAATGCAGCTGCTAAATTCTACTAAAGGAATGCACCTGCTGGTGTTAAGAAAGAAATACACCTGCTGGTTTTAGCAAAAAGAAATGCATCTGCTGAATATGCATCTGCTGAATTTATGCAACCAGTCACTACAACCAGTCGCTACGGACTGTACTTAAAAACAATAAAGCAACTGCTGAAATATCAAAATGGAATGCATCTGCTGGTGAACAGTGCATCTGCTGAATATTACGAAGACAACGCAACTGCTTAATTCTAACAAAGGAATAAAGCTGCTAAATTCTACTAAAGGAATGCACCTGCTGGTGTTAAGAAAGAAATACACCTGCTGGTTTTAGCAAAAAGAAATGCATCTGCTGAATATGCATCTGCTGAATTTATTAAAGCAATGCATCTGCTGAATACCAATAGCTGATGAACAAATTACCAGCTGATGAACAAATTATCAACTGATAACAACTATCAACTGATGAATAAACTGTCAGCTGATGAACAATAAAATATGCAACAGCTGAACATGAAATAGTGTGACTGCTGGTCGCAACTACTGAACTCAACAATGCAACAGCTGAAATCTATACTTAGAATATTTTTGACAAAGCAATATCAGCAGTGGTATAAGAACCATCTTTCAGACTTAACCAGGTGAATGACGATGGTTTTCCTTTGTCTGAAGAATTCAAAATATCTAAAGAAATTTCTGGAATTGATCGAATAAGCTACTTGTAAGCTACTTCGATGGAATTTCTGAAGAAAACTCAAGAACTAACTAAAAGAACATCATCAAACCATTTTCTGTAAACTTTATGGATCAAAAATACAGTAAAACGCAACCTTCATAAAAACAGAGCATGAACTTTCTGGTTTTCAGAACAGCCGAAGCCATCTTCCTTTCTTTAAAATCTCATATAATCTTGCAAACAGAATTGAATATATGCTTTCACTGAGTGAGCAAGAAACATAGTTTACTTGCCTGAATTCTTTAACACAATAACGGCAGAGAATCTAGGAACTCCTAACGCACCGCCTGTTTCCTTTAAAACACTTTGAAAGTATTTTGTTCGGCTTCTTGAGAGAGAACATCGCTTCTAAATGATTTTATTTGAAGACAATGATGCATGAGCAACTTATCATCCTATTTATATGATTTAGAATGCCTAACTGAAGGGTAAACACGTTTAATCGATATAGTCCAAAAATCCATTATAAGCGTGCTATGTTTTTTTTCAAAGTAAAAATGATGCATATTGAAACCAAACCATTTTAGTTAAAACAAAGGATTCTATTGGCTTGCTGGAACCACTAGACATCTACTGTTATTGCATTCTAAAATCTGGTTATCAACCCAAGATATAAGAATAGGTTGATCATCGCGTAAGACATGAAATCTGAAATTGAATCTATTCATGGATCGAAATAATATAGCATTGTAATCCCTCAATCTCATATCTTTCTAGTTTGTGGCCTCTAAAATATCTGGGCATTACAACTGTTGGGGATCCGGATCCGCCCCCCGGCTAGGCAGCGGAAGAACAGAAAAACAGATGCCGGGAGACGATCAATACGAAAAATACAATTCAAACTACGACATTCATAGGATGTTTAGGTGACTACCTTGCTGGCACTTGTGCCTGGCTCCAACCGTAGTTACAATAACGTCGGCTCTTCTCGGTAGATTGCGGTAGAAATCGCCAATCCGGTCCACGACAAGAAACGAGACTCCTTCATCAGCCTGCACTAGAAAGACTGACGAGATTAGCACGAATGGATTCTCCTCGTCGAATTGGCCGGAAACGATTTTCCGGCGACTCGAGGCGGCTAGCGCCGGCGGCGGCGGCCAATGCTTTAGGGTTAGGTTAAGTGTTGAGAGTTGTGTCTATTAAGTCTTGGTTTAAGTCTAATTAAATAGACTTAAGTGTTGGACTTGGACCGGCCCAACGGGCCCGGGTCCAACGATGAACATTCAGTTCATCTCCACCACCGAGACTTCATCGTAACTCCGATCGCCGATCAGATCGGACCGATCGAATCAGTTTCCAAAACTGAAAAATATGATCTGAAAAACCGTTTTTCAGAACCCCAGTGCAAAATGACCGTTTTGCCCCTCAACAGCGGGAAACCCCGGTTTGACCCCTGTTGACTTTTAGGAAGTCGCACTTCCTGAAATCCTCTTCTCGTGCTCAACACATTGAGCTGAGTATCCGTGCGGGAATCTCGAATCTAGTACTTGTGTGACCCTCAATGGTTCAGGGATACAACTAGCCGTGGGCCCACAACCATTGTGGCTCCGGAATCACAATTCCGGAC
>KV019661.1:45615-66266 GCA_001598015.1 Dorcoceras hygrometricum | reverse complement strand
CAAAGATATTGAAGACCGGAGAATTATAAAACTGGAAGCTAAAGTAATAGGATTGCATTTGTATACTGCATTTCACCTAGGACTGGACCTAGATCCGTGCTTAGCAACCACGGATCGCATAGCTCTCGCTTATCGATCATCCCAATTGTATATGCGATATATATATCTGTTGAATCCGTGTTTTTAAATTTGATTTAAAATTATTGAGACCAAATTTCTAAATTAAAATCCCTCATTTTAAATTTGATTTAAAATTTATATCAAGATTAAAATATTATTTGATAAACTAAGGGAATTTAAATATTGTTTAAAATTTCCTACCTTCCATCAACAATGGGTGTACGTCGATGCTACCCGTATACATGGCCCGGCTCATATTATTGAGGGGGTTATGTATGCCAAAAAGCTGTACACGTCATTGACACTTGCTGGGAGTCGGTTGGAACTCCCTTTAACGTTGGCTCATATTATTGGGGACGTTTAGGGGACCGTCCATCACGACTCAACATTGATGGGTCATCTTGACACGTGATAGTAATCGGCGTCATATTATTGGGCCCTTACTGGACGTGAGGTAAATACATGGAGGTTGCACCTATTGCAATTGGACTCTACCTTTTGAGGGTCATGGTTGGCTGATATTATTCGGGACCATGATTTCTTGATTGGACTCTGTGTATCCACTAAGGAAACTTGCTTTCTCGATTTCCGATACCATACTTAAGCGGTTCTCTATGGAAGAGTCCAAGAGATGACACCTACCTATGTGCCATGGGGTCACTCTATCTAAGTCTATGTGTCCAAAAACTGATGAGGAGATAGAGAGTATGACATGTGTGCCATATGCCTCGGCAATAGGTAGCATTATGTATGGCATGATCTCAACTAGACCAGATGTCGCATATGCTCTGAGTGTCACGAGCCCTTACCAAGCCAACCCCGGCCAGATGCATTGGAAGGCCGTGAAAGATATTCTTAAGTACTTACGAAGGACTAAGAATATGTTCATGGTCTATGGGGGTGGTGAACTGAAATTAGAAGGCTACACTGATTCTAGCTTCCAATGTGATGTGGATGATTTGATGTCAAACCTCTGGATTTGTATTCATGTCCAATGGTGGTGCTGTCTCTTGGAAGAGTTCCAAGCAAGACACCATCGTGGATTCAACCACTGAGGCTGAGTACATCGCAGCATCAGCTGCTCCTAAAGAGACGGTTTGGATGAGGAATTTTGTCCAAGAGTTGGGCGTAATCCCTGAAGGAGTGGTCCAGTCCCGGTGTACTGTGACAACATGGGTGCCGTTGCGCAAGCAAAGGAGCCTAGGTCACACCAAAGATCCAAACATATACTGAGAAAATACCATATAATCCGGGATATTGTGGCTAGAGGTGACATAGCAGTCGAGAGAGTCGTCTCTGCAGACAACATTGCCGATCCACTTACGAAGCCCTTGCCAGGACCGTTGTTTGAAAAACATCGCGAAACAATGGGACTGCGTCTGATGAGTAGTTGGCTTTAGGGCAAGTGGGAGATTGTTAGAGTAGGTGCCCAACTATCCAACTTGTGGTGTGTGGGTTCTTGTTGACTCTTTGTAAAACGATCTTTATTTATGAAATTCGTATTCTTATATGGCATTCTTTATCTTCATTATTTTATAATGTTAACAATTGTGTTGGATAAAGACCTAGAATGCACCATAGTGTATGTTAGATGTGATAGTGGATATGATGGCTATCATGAAACACATCTAATAGACACTGTGTATTCTAAACTCGTTCCTAGTCGATTGGACCGTCAAAATGAGGATAAGGCCGCCCGAGCTTGAGACTAGCGTCTGCGATGTGAAGTACCACGTTTCATTGGTAGGGAACATTGTGTTGTTCTGAGCATGCATATGGATAGTGACCTGGTGATCTATCGAACTACCCTCGTTCGGACTTTCCATGTGGTTACCATTTGTCGAGTGGATAAGTCCGGGGTCTTGGTTGTACAGATTAGCCCTCATTACTCGAAACTTCATTGAGACTCTACGTGATAGGTGCTTCTCTTCGACCCGTTTACCGACTTAGTTGGGGTCATCAGGTGGCGGGATTGGGTGAGCTCCCGATGCATGTAGGAGTCGATGCTTCGTTGTCGAGGATTCACCGCACGCCTTTGTGCGTGGATATCATATGCTATCTGAGGAGATAATAGTGTGATAAATCTCTGGCCAAAGTACTAGATGTGTTTTAGGTAAATGGATTTACCTAGTAACACACGCGATGTCACTATTTGATCTCCAAGATGTATGCATGGTTATTGGATCTCTAGCAACTCTCGATTTACCAATGGTCGTTGATCTGATCGGGATATATGTGTTGAAAGGACCGTACTGTACGCTAACCATGATCAACTGGTTCTTGCAGGCACTATCAGTGATACCTAGGAGATCATGGGGCGATGTTTCTAGGCGCTTTACCATGATCCGATGGTCTAGTCCGAAAATGGTTTCGGAGTCACACATGTTCTGGGCCCACAGCTAGCTGTATCTCTGAACCATTGAGGGTCACACAAGTACTGGTTTCTCTATTCCCGCACGGAAATTAAGCTCAATTTGTTGAACATAGGAGGAGGAAGGATGGAAGTGCGACTTCCTAAAATACAACAGGGGTCAAAATGCAATTTCCCTAAAGTTTGGGCTAGTTTGACTATCCTTGAAACTTGGAGGGGCTAAACTGTAATTTTGGCCCCCCCCCCCCCCCCCCCCCGCCGCTGCGTGCCGCCGCCTGTCGTGGTTGGACTTGTTCCGACTGCCTCGACGAGGAGATTCCGTCCGTGATAAATTCGTCATGTTTTCTAGTGCAGACTGACGAAGGGATCGTGATTTCAGTCGTGGACCGGATTCGAAGAACGACAACCGTCAACCGTTGAAGTGCCAATTTCCTCGTGAAATTGGTCGGAGCCAGGCGCCTAGACGCCAGCAAGGTACCAAATCTAAACACCCTATGGATGTTTATTGTTGATTTATGTTATGTATTGACCGTTCCCGATACAAAATTTTGTAATCTTCTGCTGCGCCCTGGGAGCGGGATCCGGATCCGCCGCTGCGCCAACACAACGATGGACTTGAAACCAATGTTCACTGGGCCTGGTCCCGACCCAAGTCCATTAACCTGGATTAAGCCCACGGAAAATCTATAAATAGGGGTCCTGGGGTATTCATTTTACTCGCACCAAAAGTTGTATTCACAACTGATATTCTGGGTTGAGAATTTCCTTCTCCCCTCTAGTTATATTTTTCTCCTCCTCCTCTTTTCCCTTCGACTCCGTCGTGTCGCCATCGTTGCCGCCCGTCACCGTCAGAAGTTGTTTTGACCCTCTCGGCGAGGAGATTCCGTTCGTGAAACTTTGTTGGTTTTCTTGTGCAAACCAACGAAGGAATTTAGAGTCCGGTTGTGGACCGGAATAGGAGGTCTAGTTGTTCAACCGTTGAAGTGCCAATTCCCTAGTGGGACTGGTCGGGGCCAGGCGCCTAGACGCTAGCAAGGTAATCTTCTAAACATCCTATGAATGTTTAGATTATTTTTTAGGTGTATTGACTGTTCCCGGGCTCAAAAATTTTAAACTTCCGCTGTTGTGCCAACAGATCCTTCCCGTTGCGGAAGAAGGGGAGACGGAGGAGATTCAACTCCGAGCTTTCATAAAAAAATTGCAGTGTATTTCTTTACAGCTTACTGAATTTACATTCACGCATTGCATATTTGTTTACTGCGATTAAAACTGTTAATTGGCTTTCGATTATAAGAGTTCAATTTGAGTTGTTTCCACATTACTTTGATTCATAACTCAATCTGTATCTTCTTTGCATCAACTTTCAAGAACACTGAGATATTGCAGCTCAAGATATAACCAATCAGATCGCCTGCATTAAGGACCAGCTCGTAGAGCCGCTGGTTAAGTCAATGCACGATCCGGTTGTAGTGTTGCGTGCTGGATTTCAACTCAAAAATTTTAAAATGCACGTAACTTAAGGGTGCGGTGTCTAGGCTGTGTGAGAGTCTACGTGAGTTGTGTGAGAGCTCACGGACACCCCCTGTTTTTTGGGAACAATTGGTATCAGAGCAGGTTGTTCTTGAAAGTGCATTTCAAATCGAAAATTTCAAAACAGTTTTAAAATACTTTCTGCTCTGATAGTTTTTCTTCGAAAGCTTGTCTGTGCTACAGAATTTTTAAGGTTTTCAAAAATCATTATAAAGAAAGGGGGAGTAATGTCTATTGAATTGCAGAGCATTTTCTCGAAAGGAAAGTGTAGCAATATCTGTTCTGACGAGCTGACAGGTTGCGCGAGGTCTGTGGACGCCAAGATCTCTAGGTTTGGCGAGGCTAAAACTTAGGGGAAAATGGAAGAGATTCTGTAGATTGAATACTCTATTACTCCTCTGGTCTGGACAAATGAAATTTTAAAATGGCACAGATCCTGTTTGTCAAAACTAAGAACATGCACTTATTATCACAGAATGTCATCCCTCGTAAAATGTTTTTGTTTTCAAAATAAAATAACCCCGTGCTCTGTTTGGAGGGAGTTTTGTTTTAAATATTAAGGGGGAGACTTGATTTAGAAACCCTTTTTGATTCCCACAAAAATGGGGAGAAATATTTTTGAGCATAAACAGACGTGCATATATTTATTCAGATTTTGTGTAAATCAAAAAGGGGGAGATTTTTGGATCTGTGTTTACATATCTGAATCTGAATTTTGATTACACAAATCTGTTATTATTCTACTAATGGTTTACGTGCGATGTGCAGTGCACTTGATTGAGGAAGAAGTGAGATATCCAAACTGGAACAGTAAAGGGACGCCTAAGCTGGTTCGATTGAAAATATTTTTGCTGGAACAGTGAGGGGACGCCCGAGCTATAACAACACTGTGTTTACTAGGTCGCAGAAGACACTGAGCTATTGTAGCTCAAGATATAACCAACCAGATCACCTGCATTAAGGACCAGCTCATAGAGCTGCTAGTTAAGTCAATGCGAGATCCGGTTGTAGTGTTGTGTGCTGGCTTTCAACTCAAAAATTTTAAAATGCATGTAACTTAATGGTGCGGTGTCTAAGCTGTGTGAGAGCCTACGTGAGTTGTGTGAGAGCTCACGGATGCCCCTGTTTTCCGGGACCAACAGAATGCCCTCTGTAGTTGTTGCTACTTGTTGTGATTCAATGTTTTTATTTACTGTTTGATATATATACTTTTTTTTAGATTGGATGTTGTTTTATTACATGACTTTCTGCATGTACTGTGAGCAGGACTAACTCTGAATGTGTTTGTAATTTGTTTTAAAGGACATTTCTGAAATTAAGTCCAATTGAAGAACTAGTATTGATATTTTGAATATTCATATATTTTTAATCGCTATTTTTTGTGTCAGGCCCAGAAAAAAAAATTAACCCGTTTTTAAACTTCTGCATTTGTAATTAATCGTGTGCTTAATCCATGATAATGGGCACGGAGCCGGGCCTGACATAAATCATGAACCTAGAGTTCTCAAGTGACAACTACACAATGCATCCCCTAGTAAATGACTCGATAAAAATATATACATAATAAATGTGGCACTCGATCAACACCCTATGGGGCTCCACTAGCTGATGCTCCACTTGGTGCAGCTGAACAACCTGGATTACCTGCAATGGTCACCAACGGGGGTGTGCTAACACAAACCCCCCCCCCCCCACTAAGCGTCCAAGCCACAACATTGAGAGTGCGGGATCTACCCGTTTGGTCTCAATGCGCTCCTCGTGAGTATGCTGCACTACACCACTCCACGAGTCCACACTATATATCTCAGAGTGCCAATAAAAAAACTACCAAATTAAGAAACAAACATATATGCTCGATGCGAAGACATAAAAATGCAGTCACATATCATATGTAAGCACAAGAAATAGAACACCGAATTCAAAAGACATAGAACATAAAGCAGACTCTAAGAAAGTTGTAAATACATGCTTCATCCGTACCTCGAAGTATTTTTACCAAATACCTAAAATCACACATTGGCCAAAATAACCCACACACTGGTGGCAGCAGACAATGGTTGGAAAGTTCCAGTTCTATCGGCAGTGAGCTAGAAACAAACTACAATCCAAAAATTATCCACATTAGGTCTTAGTCTCTCATAACTGTAAAAAAAAACAACTCCGAGAACTACGCCTGAACTGGTCGTGAGCTAACAAGCTCAAAAATTGCTCATAACAACACCAAATCTAATGATTTAGGTCACAAATTAAAGCCAAGGAGAACTACTACCTACAAAAGACGGCAACCAACCCAGCTGAGCCAAACGGTTGGAAACTGACAAAAAACAGCACACCTAAACTGTATTCGTGTTGGGGAACCACGGCTGATCGGGATCACGCCTCCCGGCCAGGAAGCGGAAGAACAAAAATTTCCGGGAGACGATCAATACAATTCAATATACAAATCAATCTATGAAATTCATAGGGTGTTTCTCGGGGTTACCTTTCTGGCAACTCGTGCCTGGCTCCGACCAGTATCGCAAGGAAACCGGCACTTCACGGTAGATGGCAGTAGACTACGTCAATCAGGTCCACGATCGGATACGAGACTCCTTCGTCAGCCTGCACTAGAAGGCCTGACGAGATCGGCGTGGACGGATTCTCCTCGTCAAGATGGCCGGAACAATTTCCGGCGAGGGAGGCGGCGGCGACGGCGGCGGCGGCGGCGAGAGAGAGGAGGGAGTCGACAACGATGCATCGACTCCTACATGCATCGGGGTCTCACCCAATCCCGCCACCTAATGACCCCAAGTGAGTCGGCAAACGGGTCAAAGTGAGACGCCTATCATGTAGAGTCTCAATGACGTTTCGAGTCGTGAGGACTAATCAGTACAACCAAGACCTCGGACTTATCCACTCGACAAATGGTAATCACTTGGAAAGTCCGAACGAGGGTAGTTCGATAGATCACCAGGTCGCTATCTATCCGCATGCTCAGAACATCACAATGTTCCCTACCAATGAAACATGGTACTTCACATCGCAGATACTAGTCTCGAGCTCGGGCGGCCTTATCCTCATTTTGACGGCCCAATCGACTAGGAACATGTTCAGAATACACAGTGACTATTAGATGTATTTCATGATAGCCGTCATACCCACTATCACATCTAACATAAACTTTAGTGTATTCTAGGTCTTTACTCAACGCAATTTTAAATCATCATACAACACAATGAAAGTAAAGAATGGCATATAAATAATTGTGAATATCATATATAAAGATTGTTTCACAAGAGTCTATAAACCCACACGCCACAAGTTGGCTAGTTGGGCATCTACTCTAACATTCGGTATTCCTCCTCTGGCCACCTCCGACATCAAGAATGGTCGGGAAAAGACGAGTTTTGAAAGAGGATTCCAATGGTACAACCCACGCTCAGAACTGATTAGTCGATCTCCAGCAATCATAAAAACGTCCGATCTTCGAGTGAGGGTTTGAGTTTCAGACAAGAGCTTTCAAGATAATATAAAATCTTTTTGACTAAAAGTCCCGTCTTCTAGAGTTATATAAATTATACATATACATCAAAGCCTCCTCTGAACTGACTCCCAGATTACGACGTCAAAGACTACTCTGAAATGACTCACAGATCAGGGCTATTCTACTCAAAAAAGAACAGCGCTACTCAGAACAGTACAATGCTACTCAGATCATATCACGCTACTCAAAATAGCACAAATCTACTCAGAACGGTACAACGTTACTTATAACAGCTTGCGCTGCTCAAAACAGCATAGCGCTACTTAGAACATTATAGCTCTACTCAGATCAGCTCATGCTACCAGATCAGTTAAGCTCTTATCAGATCATAATAGTGCTACAGGATCAGAACAGCTCTTATCTGATCAGCACAAATTTTATCAGATTTGCTCAGCACAATCAAATCAGCACATCTCGATCAGATCATCACAGCTTGAACCCGATAAGCACAGCTCGATCGCAATTAGCATAGCTCGATCCAATCAACATAGCATGATCCCGACCAGCACAGCTCGATCCAATTTAGCATGGCTCGACCTCGATTAGCACAACCCACCTCGTATCTGATTGCTCTGATCAGATTACTCCAGAACCTCACAGATATACCCTTAGTTACCTATCGGACTGTGATATGGGAAAATTTGATCTTTCAAACTAAGAGAAGCCATCTTATTCAATGGTACAAATCGAAGGAGGGTTATCGACGAAGCATCTCAATATCATCCCCGACCTTGAAATTAAAGAATTTGGGTTTCTGTCCATCAATTTTGAAATATATCTAAGGTGGGTACTATTTGTTCCCAGTGAGTGGTTCTTGCCATGGGGAAAGTAAAGCGGTGATAATAAAAAGATGACCCATTGGCAGCATTGCCGTTGGCTGTTTGTTGTTAGGGTTTTTTCTTGGTTCCTGTGGTGAATTTTTTTATTTTGAATACATTCATTGTTGTTTCATCTTATCAAAAACTCACCTCGCACTCAGGGGTCCAGTCATACTTAACGTGCTTCCTGGTTAAGTTTGTCAATGGGAATGCTATCTTGGAAAGCCCTTGATAAATCGCCTATAGTAACCCGTGAGACGTAGAAAGCTACGAATCTCAGTTACACTCTTAGGAACAGGCCAATCCCGAAGTACTTTCTCTTTCATAGAGTCAACTTCTAATCCGTCCTTGGAAATCACATGAACAAGAAAAACAACCTTCTCTAGCCAAAACTCAATGTTGGATCGAAAATATAGTTGGAATATTAGCTCGGGAGTTCAGAAAGAGGGTTGAATGAACTCCTTCATAGATTTTCCGAAAAATTCTTTTCAAAAGATTTTAAAACTTTCGGATACCTCTAAGCTGAGTTACCAGCTTAGGGGAATCTTGGTACGGTTGTTCTTTCGGGTAATAAGAAAAATGTGCGGAATGAACCCGATTAAACAGTGAACAAATATATAAAATCGAAAGTTGTAAGCAGTAAATAAATGCTGTAAATTAAAAGGGACAAGAGACTTGTTTATGGAAGTTCGGAGCTTAAACTCCTACGTCTCCCCTTCTTACAAACTAGAAGGATTCCACTAGAAGAATTTGATACAACAGCTCCTGCTGCAACCCGATCCCGACAGCCCGCAACCTGCAAGAACTCCTAGCAACACCACAATATAAAATGATGCGTAATCTGTGTTGGATCTGTTGTTTACAGATCAGAATTTTAATTTTGAATAACACAAAACCTGCTACTATCTCACTAACGGTTTAAGGTTGATGTGCAGTAGCTAGACTAGAGAAGACAAGGATATATCCAAATTTAAATAGTGAGGGGACGCCTAATCTGGTTTGTTGAAGATATCTACGCTGGAATAGTGTAGATATCACTGGTGCATGACTATATTTCTTCGAGGATAAGGTTTAAAGTTCCCTCAAAGAACTGGCTCAAGCAACCAGTAGAAGATCGATGTACTTGCTGATGGTTTGGAAGAGTTGTCTGAATGGAACAAGTGAATAAGCAAGTACACAGAAGCTCTTGACGAGAAGAATAGAGCTAAGCTGGTAAAAGGACAAACCATCTCAGATTGAAGAAAACCAGATCAGGAAATCTGGTTAAGCTGTATGCTTATGAGAGAGATGGATGATTTGGAAGATGAACAAAAATAAAAAATGCGGAGGCAGGAGCCTGTGAGAAGTTTGACGAGATCGAGGTGATCCTCGTAGATCGAGATGAGGAAGAATCTGAAAGCAAGGGATCACATGTTGTTCGATACCAAAGGAATTGTGGAGGAAGATTGCTGTAGTGAAAGAAGAAACCAGCTGGGAAGGAATTCAGCTGGGAAACAAGCTTAGAATCCAGCAATGTTCAAGAGCAGCTATGAACAAGAGCAGATGAGAAGTGTAGCTTAGAGAAGAAGCGCAGATCAGCTCAAGAGCAGCTCAGAGATCAACTAAGATAGACCAGCTGATAAACCAGATCTGGACAGACCAGCTCAGACAAACAAAACAGTTTGAACACAAGTATACGAAGACTGAAATATATTGTTCAAACTAATTTATTTCCTTATGTCCACATCAAGTACAAGACGAACAGACCTCGAAGTTAACAAAGGCTATAGAAACGCTGATGAAAAGAGCTCAAGTCAAATAAAGCCTGCAACGCATTTATAGACAAAAGGAAAAAAAGTACAACAGTGTAGAAGACTTTTCAACGGCTACAACTTTGTGTCCAATGGACAATCTACACAAGAGACTTTATATAAAGAGCAGAGCATTAGAAGATGGGAAGTGAAGTTGAGAGAGTGGTTGTGCAAGTGCAGAACGTAAAACAGAAGAATGCACAACACAACACAACACAGTGCTAGTCGCAAGTTTGCACATCCTGGTGGCAGCTGTTGTGCAAGCTAGTCGTGTGCCTAGGTGTGAGCTGGTGCACTGGCCGTGAGCTTCAAAGAAAAATCAAGTCGACAGCACAAGCCATGGGAAGATAGCGAGCAACCAGCTTAGAGAGAAGCACTTCCCTGTGTGTGAGATTTTATATTCGAGAGATTGAGAGTACACTGTAAATCTCACACACGATTCACTCATATATATTCGAGAGTTGAGAGAAACAGAAAATGAGTAATCAAATCAAAAAATCTCCTTGTAGTCTTTGGACAGAAACATTAAACAAGTCTTGTAGCCTTTCTCACTGAGGTGTAAAAGAAGTGTTGTTAGACACACAGCTTGTGGGCTGGTGTGCATAGGTGGCTAGGAGTTCTTGTTGGCTGTCAGATCGGGTTGCAACAGAGGCTGTTGTAATTAAATCTTCTAGTGGATACTTTCCATGCGGAAGAAGGGGAGACATAGGAGATTCAGCTCCGAAATTCCATAAACAAATTACAGCGTATTCTTTCTTTACAGATTACTGCATTCATAGCATATGCATATGTCTGAAACTGTTTAAAATAGTTTTCGATTATCAGAGAGTAGTTCAAGTTGTTTTCGCAAGATTTTATATCTTGATCTACTTCTCGGTGCACAAACATTTCAAGAACAATGAGCTATTGCAGCTCAGGATTTAACAGAACCTGATAGTGAACCAGCTCGTAGAGTTATCACTGAGCCCGTTCCAGCTTAGTCAATCTGGAACTTGACAATTGCGTGTCAAACTTTAAAAACAAATTTAAATGCACGTAATCTGTCCTTCTGTTACTTTAGATCAAGGTTTGGGTGTTTGAGTTGTGTCAGAACTCATGAGACACCCCATTTTCGATCCTAACAATTGGTATCAGAGCAGGCTGTTCTTGAAGTGAATTTTAAATTGAATTTTTTTTTTGCAGTTTTTAAAATATTTCTGCTCTGATAATCATTTTCTTCGAAATCTTATCTATGCTACAAATCGTTTTGAAGTGTTTCAAAACTCACTCAATAAATATAGGGGGAGTAATGATTTTTGAATAGCAGAACACTGGACCAAGAGTGAAAGGTGTGGCAACATCTCTTCTGTCGAGCTGACAGATTGCACAGATCTGTGGACGCCAAGACCTCTTACTTTGGTTGCTGAAATAATAGTGCAAATGACAGAGTTCGAGAGATGCGAAGAGATTCTTGAATTCATATATCATTTATCTTCCAGTCCTTATAGATGAGCATATTTTTTGTAGCATGGAATGTGAGACCCGTGTTTTTGCAATCAGGTGTTGGTCAGGTTTTGGTTTCAGCGCTTGAGTTCAGCGATCAGTAGTTGGCGTGAGTTATTGCTAGATGTTGGTGTTCAGCAGTGGTGACGTCAGCAGCTGTCGCTGAGTAGTTGTATTCAGCAGTGATAGCAAGATCAGCAGTCGCTGAGTAGTAGAGAGTGCGCTAGCGTGTTTCAGTAGTGAGTGGTTCTACGCCGTCGTTTTGGATTAGCGCTAGGAGATTCAGCAGTTGGTGTGTTAGCGCGTATATCAGCTGTTGCGAGAGATCAGATGTTGTGTAGTGACCAGCTGTTGCGAGTGATCAGTTGTTGGTTAGCGATCAGCAGTGGCTAGCGAGTGACGTGTCCTGTGGTGATGTGTCCCTCTCTCTGAAGCGACGACGTTTTGTGAACAGGAACCAGCTGTTGGTTTGTCAGCGTGTTTCTCAGCTGGTATCGATACTACGTTGTTTTGATAAGTTGGAACTACAGCGTTTTGAGTGGAGCGCTTTGTATCAGCTGTTGGTTATATTAGGCATCTACTGTTGAGAGATCTGATGCGTTGCAGCTGCTGGTTTGTTGATCAGCTGTTGGTAGCGAGGTGACGTGTCCCACTGCGACGTCGTTTGGTTAGGTTGGTGCGATGTCATTTTGTTTAGTTGTTCGCTGTTTAGAGATAGGCAAAAGCTGATGCGAGATTTCAGCTGCTGGTTGGGAATATTAGTTGTGACAACTGATTTTGTCGGTGGATCTGTTCCTATTTCTATCTGCTGATTGAGTAGTGTATTTATTAGAAGACTTGGCCTTCGATTGTTTAACAGATACCATACTTAGAAATATTTCCCGATAGCAAATCTTGTCGCGATACCCTAGTTACTGTTCACAGTAACCTTATCCGTCCTAATTGTCGGTGGTAGACAGCTCCAACGAGAGTGAGAGTGGTAGCGTTGGACTCCTCTTTCTAAGGCGCGTCGTTCTATACCTCTTTAGAAGACTTTGGAGGAGCTGGAAGAGGATCGCAGGATCGCTAAGACATCTCCCTTGTGTAGTTTGCCGATAGATCGTTGGGGTAAGTAAAGATGCTACCTTTAAGCTTTGTTAGAGCTTTCCGTTGAGTTAGGAAGGTAGATAAGCGCTGGTGGAGTTGTAGCTCCCAGCTGCTGGTGTTTTGTATTTCGGTCCTTGAGCAGTAACTTGTGTTGGCTTAGCAGGTGACAGATCTGTGTTGCTCGGACTTCGTTGTAGCAGCTGTGTGTGGTAATTGTAGCTCAGAAGTTGAGGTACGGATGTTGAGCTTGTATTACGGCTGGAATTGGCATGGATATTATGTTTGATTGCTGTGTGTGCATTGCTTGTTGTTTATATGCTGTTCAGCTGTTGCATTGCATACGCATTATCATTTCCTTTCAGCTGTTGTAGCCATGTCTTGTTGTTGCTGCTGTTCTGTTCTTACCAGGATGCGAGGACGAGCGGCAATACCGTACTCTCATTTCCCTGCTGGCATGTTAGCCCTCATGCGCCGAGTTGTTAACTACCACAGTTCATGGGTTGGGCAATGGCCCAATAAACCTCGGGCTGAGCTTGCCTCTTCGGCCAAAGCGCATCACGTCCTTCATGGGCGATATCCTCACAAACACATGATCCCCAACAGCTAGCTCCAGATCTCGTCGTCTCTGATCGGCATAACTCTTCTGACGACTCTGGGCTGTCCTCATCCTATCCCCAATCCTCGTCACAATATCCGTTGTCTGCTGCACTAACTCCGACCCAGTAAGCACTCTCTCACCAACCTCGTCCCAGTGTACGGGAGATCTGCATCTCCTCCCGTATAGAGACTCATACGGAGCCATCCCTATCGATGCCTGAAAGTTGTTGTTGTACGTGAACTCTACCAGCGGCAACCTCGAGTCCCTTGTACCCTGGAAATCAATCACAGAAGCTCTCAGCAAATCCTCCAAAATCTGAATGACCCTCTCTGACTGTCCGTCTGTCTGCAGATGAAATGCAGTTCTGAATGACATCTAGTCCCCAAGGCGGCATGGAAGCTCCTCCAGAACGCAGATGTAAATATGGTGTCTCTATCCGACACTATCAAGACTGGTATGCCATGCAGTCTGAAAATCTCTCTGATGTAGATCTCTGCATACTGCGTCAGGGTGAAAGTAGTCTTCATTGATAAGAAATGCGCTGACTTGGTGAGTCTTTCCACAATCACCCATATCGCCGTGAACCTTCTGTGACTCCTGGGCAATCCAACTACGAAATCCATCGTAATATGCTCCCACTTCCACTCAGGAATAGGGACTGGCTGCAACAACCCTTCCTCGCTGATGCTCTGCCTTGACCTGTTGACAAGTCAAGCACTTAGACACGAATCTCCCAATGTCCTTCTTCATCCCTGGCCACCAGTACAATGTCTGTAAATCTCTGTACATCTTCGTACTCCCTGGGTGGATGGAGTACGTCGATGCATGAGCCTCAGATAAAATCTCGGCTCTCAACTGTCCAGTACTCGGCATCCACATACGGCCTCTGAAACGGACTATCCCATCTTCAATTGTGTATAGACATCTCCCTCTGTCCTCATCACGCTGTCTCCACTGCTGTAACTGCTCATCGGAGGCCTGCACCTCTCTAATCCGCTCTCGAAGAGTCGGCTGAATGGTGAGTGCTGCCAAAATCAACGCACGGCCTCCTGAATAGAACTCCAGACCGATTTAAAATAAGGGATAAGGTCCAAATTAATTAAAAGTTTGACCAACATAATACACTTTAAAGATTTAACCAAAAACATTAATATTGGACCTTAGACTTAAAATTAAAATAACCGGTCCGACATTAAAATAACTCGGACCAACTTTAAAATATTTTGACTCGAGACTCGACTAACCGACCTGGTACAATCGAACCAGCCAAATCGGTTCAATTGAACCGACCGGTCCAAGCCACAAACCCTACAACACACACACACGCCTCCATGCAACCCACGCGACCAGCCGCCGCTCTTTGCTTTCGGCCGCCCAGCTCCGACCGCCCTGGCCAGAGCCGCGCCGGCTGGACCTCCCCCAGGTCCAGCCGGTCCTATCCAGACCAGCCACGGTCCCAACCACGGTCTCACGATGGAGCACGGGCCGTGAGAAGGGGACGCACGGCGCCGCTCACGCACATGCAGCGTGCGTGTTTCTTGAACCAGTCGATGGTTCAGCCATCAACTGCCAAACTTGGACAACCACTAGACCTCCCTAGGGCCATCATGAAACACCTAGATGTGAGCCATAGTCCCATGAACATCCCCTTAGCCGAAGCAACACAAAACCGATCGAAACTTGATAGGAGAAAACATGAACATCCATGGATCTATATGAATTGAACATAGATCTAATTAAACCACATACAATTCATGCATAAAACATTAAAAATAGGTTATTATGGCTTAAATGGTGAGAAAAATAATAGATATTACATGCCTGGCTTGGAGAAAATTGAGATCTGTGAATTACCGATGTAGAGGACGGGAGATCGGGACCTGACCACCTTTGTATCACCAAGATCTTGAAATTTTCGAAGCTTTGAGAATGAGGGGAGGGGGAGGGCTGTTTGAGGGTGGAGGAGGCTAGGGTTGATTAATTTTTGTGTTATGGAAAAGTGAGGTTGACAAGTTTGACCTTTAAAGTTTAATTAAGAAGAGAAAAGAAATTTTTGACATGTTTTCCCCTTCCTTAATTTGATAAGATATTAAAACTCTAAATCAAGTTTTAAAATCCCAAATTTTCGAAATAAAAGGTTCATCAAACTTTAAAACACATTAAAATCCATTAAAACAACCCGTATACGCGTAAAATGGGTTCCCCTCCAAAATAATAATAAAAACCCCAATTTTAGAAATTGTTGATTAAAAATAATAAATTTATTCTTAAAAATCTAAGATCTTAAAAATCTTAAATTATTTTCATCTCGGTCGTCCCTAGTCTTGTCCACGCGTCCGTAACTCGAACAGACTGAAAAAATGACATGCATACCATGCAACATAAAAATCAAATTATTTTTCCCCTAGTCATGCACTCATTTCTACGTAGTCAGTAATTTCTAGGCGTTACAACTCTCCCCCTTATAGGAATTTTCTCCCCGAAATTAAGTACGTACCAAATAACTTCGGGTAGCGCGTCCGCATATCGGCCTCAGTCTCCCAGGTAGCTTCATCCTCCGAGTGATTTTGCCACAGGACCTTGACCATCAGAATACTCCACGCCCTCAGCCTGCGCTCCTCCCGAGCTAAAATCTGTATTGGTCGCTCCTCAAGTGATAGGTCTGGCTCTAATTGGAGCGGCTCAAAATCCAGCACGTGTGACGGATTCGAAACATACTTCCACAGCATCGAGATGTGGAAAACATTATGAACCGCTGACAACCTGGGTGATAACGCTACTCAATACGCCAGAGTACCAACCCTCTCCAAAATCTCGAATGGCCCAATAAACCTCCGGCTGAGCTTACCTCTCCGGCCAAAGCGCATCACGCCATTCATGGGTGATATCCTAACAAACACATGGTCTCCAACAGCTAACTCCAGATCTCGTCGTCTCTGATCGGCATAACTCTTCTGACGACTCTGGGCTGTCCTCATCTGATCCCGAATCCTCGTCACAATGTCCTCCGTCTGCTGTACTAACTCCGGCCCAGTCAGCACTCTCTCTCCAACCTCATCCCAGTGCACGGGAGATCTGCATCTCCTCCCGTACAGAGCCTCATATGGAGACATCCCAATCGATGCCTGAAAGCTGTTGTTGTACATGAACTCTACCAGCGACAATCTCGAGTCCCACGTACCCTAGAAATCAATCACATAGGCTCTCAATAATCCTCCAGAATCTGGATGACTCTCTCCGACTGCCCATCTGTCTACAGGTGAAATGTCGTGCTAAATGCCAATCTATTCCCCAAAGCGGCATGTAAACTCCTCCATAACATAGACGTGAATCTGGTATCTCTATCAGACACGATAGAGACTGGTATGCCATGCAACCTGACAACCTATCTGATGTAAAGCTCTGCGTACTGCGTCAGGGTGAAAGTAGTCTTCATTGATAAGAAATGCGCTGACTTGGTGAGTCTGTCCACAATCACCCATATCGCCGTGAACCTTCTGGGACTCCTGGGCAATCCAACTACGAAATCCATCGTAATATGCTCCCACTTCCACTCAGGAATAGGGACTGGCTGCAACAACCCTTCCTCGCTGATGCTCTGCCTTGACCTGTTGACAAGTCAAGCACTTAGACACGAATCTCCCAATGTCCTTCTTCATCCCTGGCCACCAGTACAATGTCTGTAAATCTCTGTACATCTTCGTACTCCCTGGGTGGATGGAGTACGTCGATGCATGAGCCTCAGATAAAATCTCGGCTCTCAACTGTCCAGTACTCGGCATCCACATACGGCCTCTGAAACGGACTATCCCATCTTCAATTGTGTATAGACCTCTCCCTCTGTCCTCATCACACTGTCTCCACTGCTGTAACTGCTCATCGGAGGCCTGCACCTCTCTAATCCACTCTCGAAGAGTCGGCTGAATGGTGAGTGCTGCCAAAATCGACGCATAGCCTCCTGAATAGAACTCCAGACCGATCTCTGAATCTCAGCCTGTAGTGGCCTCTCTACTGACAAACATGCCACTACTGCAGTCTTCCGGCTCAAATCGTCTTCCACTACATTAACTTTACCCAGATGGTAGCTAATGTCACAGTCATAGTCCTTCACCAACTCTAACCATCTGTGATGCCTCATGTTCAGCTCCTTCTAGGTGAAGAAGAACTTGAGGGTCTTGTGGTCGGTGAATATCTGACACTTCTCGCCGTACAAATAGTGTCTCCAAATCTTCAGCGCAAACACCACTGCTGCAAGCTCCAAATCATGAGTCGGATAGTTCTGTTCATAACTCTTCAGCTGCCTCGATGCATATGCAATAACCTTACCACCCTACATCAGAACTGCACCCAAACCTCTCAGAGAAGCATCTATATAAACCACAAATTCCTCGTGGTCCACTGGCATAGCTAATACTGGTGCTGAAGTAAGGGCCTCCTTCAGCTGATCAAAGCTCCTCTGACACTCGGGACTCCACACATACTTTGCATTATTCTTGGTCAGGTCTGTCAAGGGCACTGAAATAGAAGAGAAACCCTTGATAAATTTGCGATTATAACCTGCCAAGTCCAAGAAACTACGAATCTCCGCTGCATTCCTTGGAATCCCCCAGTTCTGCACTACCTCCACCTTCAATGGGTCCACTGAAATCCCATCTCTCGATACAATGTGACCCAAGAATTCCACCTGCTCCAGCCAAAACTCGCACTTGACATACAATCGGTGCTCCCTAAAAGTCTGTAAAGTCGTCTGCAAGTGCTGCCTATTCTCCTCCAAGCTCCTCGAATAGACCAGAATATCGTCGATGAAAACTATGATGAACTGGTCTAGATACTGCCTGAATACCCTGTTCATCAGATCCATGAAAATCGCTGGGGCATTCGTCAGGCCAAACGACATCACCAAGAACTCATAGTGGCCGTAGTGTGTCCTAAAAGCAGTCTTGGATACGTACTCCTCTCTAAATCCCAGCTGATGGTAGCCAGATCTCAAATCAATCTTCGAGAACACCGAAGCTCCCTGCAACTGATCAAATAAATCCTCAATCCTCGGGAGTGGGTATTTATTTTTCACTGTGAATCTGTTCAGTTCCCGGTAATCGATGCACAATCTCATGCTGCCATCCTTCTTCTTCACAAACAACACTGACGCGCCCCATGGGGAAAAGCTAGGACGAATGAACCCCTTATCGAGCAAACCTGGGCTTCCGCAGTCTCTGTACTGATGAATCTGGGCTTCCGCAGTCTCTGTACTGATGAATCTGGGCTTCCGCAGTCTCTGTACTGATGAATCTGGGCTTCCGCAGTCTCTGTACTGATGAATCTGGGCTTCCGCAGTCTCTGTACTGATGAATCTGGGCTTCCGCAGTCTCCTCGCTGCCTCAAATAAGAAGGTCTCTGCCCTGGCGATCTGATAGTCACTGTCCTCCGTTGGAAATCGGTCATCGCTCCAAACTCCGTCAACCAATCCATACCTAGGATGAGGTCGAATCCTGACATCGGCAAAATGACCAAGTCTGCTCTGACCGCATGATCTTGGAACATCATCGTCAATCCCTGCACAACGCTGGTCGTCGTCAACTCCTCTCCTGACGGAACCATCATGGCGAGAGCTACTACCAAGCTCTCTGGAACAATACCTATCCTCTGTGTGAACGCACTCGAAATAAATGAGTTGGTCTCCCCTGAGTCTAGCAAAGTGAGGGTAGTGACACCTAGCACCCGAATCTTGCCTGAAATAGAAACGTCAAACAGGCACGCGTATACGATCAAACTAGATTTCCAAAATAGCAGTTTAGATGCCTAAGGCCTTTCTAAGTTCGCTAATCCTATCCGTCTAAGTTCTCAAGGCAAGTCCTAGAAGATCTAAAAGTTCTAACTTATATCAACTCAGCAACTAAGGCATAGAAATTCCTAGTAGTGCTCTACTTAGCATGCAATTCTAAAACACCCAGATAGCAACATGACAAAAACACGGAAACGACAGAAATCTAAACGGAATACCTGTGAGCAATGTTGTGTCCGGATCTGCAACCTCTGCCTGCATCACGAAAACACAACCAGTAGACTGCACCTTCTTTGGGAAATTCATACCGATATGCCCCATCTCCTTGCAGTGGAAACATCTGCCTGAACCCACCATGCACAGCCCTGTATGACTCTTCTGGCACGTCGGGCACGTCCGTGTCCCTCCAGGTGTAGGGGCAGTAGTCCCCTGCTACTGCGGTCTCGACTGACCCTGCGGCCTCTTCTGGCTCTGAGGCCTCTGCTGCTGCTGTCCCTGAGGAGATGGGCCCTTAGAAGGCCCCTGAAATGTCTCTTCGCTGGTGGCTGCGAAGACTGGCCCCTGCCGGGCTGCTGCATCTGACGCTTCCTCTGGTAGTCATCCCTCATGTCCTTACGGCCTCTCTCCGACCGATAAGCCCTGTTCACTGCCGCCATATAAGTCTCCACGTCCGCCATGTTGACATTGTGGCGGATGTCGGGTCGTAGTCCATCAGTAAACTGCTGCAGCTTCTCGCTCTCCATCGTAGCAATCGAGGGCACAAAGGTACACCCCCGCTCAAACTGTCTAACATACTCAGCAACAGACTTTTCTCCCTGACGGAGACTCATAAACTCCCGAATAAGCTGGCTCCGGGAATCCACAGTAAAATACTTCTCGAAGAATACCTTCTTGAATTCCTCCCATGTCAGGCTCTCCAAGAATAAACCAACCACTGCGCCCTTCAACCACAGAGCGGCATCTCCCTTCAGCATGAAAATAGCACAACGGACCTTGTCGGCGTCCTCTAGACCCATATAATCATAGATAGTCTCCATGGATCGGATCCACTCCTCAGCAACAAGTGGATCGATGGTACCAGTAAACTCCTTAGGTCCCTGCTTGTGGAACCTCTCAGCAACATCCTCCTCATGCGACTTCTCGGGTCGCTCCGACTGACGCTCCAATAGTCTGGTAATCCCAGCTAGCATATCCACGCTAGCTCTCTCATATGGAGTCAACTGAGGTGCTGGGGGAGGAGGATGAGGCATAGCATCCTCCTGGTGGGTTGTATCGCATCTGGGAGGCATTCTGATACACCATAACCTTTTCACGTAAATCTAAGTGCATGACTAAGAGTCTAGTTTTAAAACTCTAAGGCCAAAACTCATGCAGGGCTAAAACATGCAGCATGCAATCATAAACATAAATAATAAAACAGTATAACTCACAGACTGGTAGTGCGACTTCTGAGCTCCACGCAGCAGGCTAGTACCCCACCAGAACCACCGCTCTGATACCAAATGAAACGAACCAGACTCTAGAAATTTTTTTTAACATATGCGGAATAGT
>KV019661.1:17912-36005 GCA_001598015.1 Dorcoceras hygrometricum | reverse complement strand
CACTGCTGATCGCTAACCAACAGCTGATTGCTACACAACAACTGATCTCTCGCAACAGCTGGATACGCGATAACACACCAACATCTGAATCTCCTAGCGCTTAACCAAAACGCTGTCGTCTCAACTAATCCAAACGACGACGTAGAACCACTCACTGCTGAAACACGCTAGCGCACTCTGCTCTGCTCAGCGACTGCTGATCTTGCTACAACTGCTGAAAACAACTACTCAGCGAAAGCTGCTGACGTCACCACTGCTGAACAATCTAGCGATTGCTGAAACACGCTAGCGCACTCTCTACTGCTCAGCGACTGCTGATCTTGCTACAACTGCTGAAAACAACTACTCAGCGAAAGCTGCTGACGTCACCACTGCTGAACACCAACATCTAGCGATAACTCACGCTAACTACTGATCGCTGAACTCAAGCGTTGAAACCAAAACCCGATAGCTTCCCTAAGAATATCGACTCAAAGCTGATCTCAACGAAACCCGATTAATTAACAAAATTAATCTCATCAGCTTTCGGGTCTCACACTGAGCGCATGTTGCAGCAGTACCCCATGACAACTATGATGTATTTATTTACGTTATGATACACTTTTCAGACATTTTATTTACATGTTTCGTTTCCGCAACATTTTCATACTCTGATTTTTAAACAGCACTGGTGATTTGACGTTTTAAGATATTCATTTATTTAGTTTTTAAAGGATGTTGAGAAATGTTTTACAGGGAACGAGCCATACTTTTTTATTTATGTATTCCGCACATGATTTTAAAAAAAATTCTAGAGTCTGGTTCGTTTCAGTTGGTATCAGAGTGGTGGTTCTGGTGGGGTACTAGCCTGCTGCTTGGAGCTTGGAAGTCGCACTACCAGTCTGTAAGTTTAAGATTTTTATGATTCATGTTTATGTCCACATGCTGCCATTTTATTTCTGCATGAGTTTTGACCTAAGAATTTTAAGAGTTAGACGCTTAGTCATGCACTTAGATTTACGTGATAAGGTTTTGGTGTATCAGTGTGCCTCCCAGACGCGACATAAGCCATTAGGATGATTCTACGCCTCCTCCTCCTCTCAGTTGACACCCTATGAGAGGGCTAGTGTTGATATGCTAGCCAGGATTACCAGGCTATTGGAGCGTCAGTCAGAGCGACCCGGGAATTCGCATGAGGATGACGTCACAGAGAGGTTCGGCAAGAAGGGACCTAAGGAGTTCTTAGGGACTACTGATCCACTTGTTGTTGAGGAGTGGATCCCGATCTTTGGAGACCATCTTTGCTTATATGGGTCTCCCGGGCGCTGACAAGGTCCGTTGTGCTATATTCATGATGAAGGGAGATGCCGCTCTTTGGTGGGAGAGCGCAGTGGTTGGTCTGTATCTGGAGAGCTTGACTTTCATCCAACTACGCTGTCTCATGTTCAAATCTGACTGAGAAAACAGATACTGAAGGCTCTTGTGGTCCGAATACACCTTAAACTGCTCACCATACAGATAGTTGCGCAAAATTTTCAAGGCAAAAACCACTACTGCCAACTCTAAATCATGAACTGGGTAACGAGTATCGTGTGGTTTCAAATGACGAGAGGCATACGCAATAACTCGACCATGCTGCATCAACACACAACCCAATCCATTCAACGAAGTATCTGAACAGACTACATGACCACCTGAACCAGACGGCAAATCTAACACAGGCGCAGAAGTTATATTCTCTTTGAGCAACAGAAAATTGTTCTCACACTGCTCAGTCCAAACAAATCTCTTATCCTTCGGAGTCAACTGCGTCATAGGCTTAGCTATACTAGAGAATCCCTCTATAAAACGCCTATAGTAGCCAGCCAAACCCAAGAAACTACGAATCTCAGCAACATTCTTGGGACGCTCCCAGTTAACAACTGCCTCAACTTTACTGGGATCCACAGAAATACCTGCAGCTGAAACAACATGACCCAGAAACACAACTCTATCCAAACAAAACTCGCACTTAAAAAACTTAGCATACAGCTGCGAGTCTCGAATCGTCTGGAGAACTAGTCTCAAATGCTCTTTGTGCTGCATCTTAGAGTACACCAAAATATCATCGATAAACACAATCACAAACTGATCGATGAACTCTCTAAAGACTCGATTCTTCAGATCCATGAAAAATGCGGGGGCATTCGTCAAACCAAAAGGCATAACTAAAAACTCATAATGCCCGTACCTCGTACGAAATGCAGTCTTTGCAACATCTTGCTCTCGAATGCGCAACTGATCGTACCCCGAACGTAGATCGATCTTAGAAAACACAGCCGAACCCTGAAGCTGATCAAACAAGTCAGCGATCCTCGGCAAAGGGTACTTATTCTTCACTGTCGCCTTATTCAACTGCCTAAATTCAACGCACATACTCATCGATCTGTCCTTCTTCTTAACAAACAAGATAGGAGCTCCCAGGGTGACATGCTCGGTCTAATAAAACCCTTTTCCAACAAATCACTAAGCTGAACCTTAAGCTCCCTCAACTCAGCAGGCGCTAAACGATACGGGGTTCTCGAGATAGGAGCTGTACCAGGTACCAACTCAATGCTGAAGTCTATTTCCCTCTTCGGAGGAAAACCAGGAATCTCTCGCTAAAGCTTTATTGGTTGAGATGTCGACGGTCCTGCATGAGATCTGGTTTCTAACTCAAACTCATACGCCTTTAGGTTCGCAAACAGATCATGAAGCTCTAACTTGTTTAGGTCCTTAGACTCTCACATAGCCATCGTCTTGACATTCCACTCCCTAGGCAATGCTCTAATCACTTTGAGCGCCAGTTCTCGGTTATTGTATTCTTTTCCCAGACTTGTTAGCTAGATCACCACAGCACTGAAACGCTCATCAAACTCCGCCGTGGTTTCTCCCTCTCGCATCTTGATTGACTCATACTTCTGCTGGGCCACAGTTGGTTTGTTCTCCTTGGTTTCATCATTGCCTTCGAAAATCTGAATCAGCTTCTCCCAAATTTCCTTGGCAGTGGTACAGGTCTTGATTTTGCTGAACATATTCCTGTCCAGCGTCTTCTAAAGAATATCCTTTGCCATATTTTCCAAGTTGGCCTTTTTATTGTCCTCATTTGTATATTCATGTATGTTCTTTTCCACCCACTGAGGTGCTCCTTCAGTAATAGCTATTGCAGTGTTGGCTTTCATTATCTTCATGGGTCCATCAGTGATAACGAACCACATGCCATCGTCTTGCGCAGCCAAATGTGCTTACATCCTTATCTTCCAATCGTCATAAGCATAGGAATCTTGTTATGTGAGGTAGACATGTTGAAATATATAAAGCGTAAAAGACAAACTGTTCAATAACTGAGATGCGCAGGCTCTAATACCAATTGATAGGATCAATTAGGATAAAAAACAGGACTAGGAGTTCAGAAGGGGGGGTTGAATGAACTCCTTGGATTTTTATTTTTCGAAACCTTAAAAGCGATTTTACAAGCGCCTTGCTTAACTCGGATCTGGTAACACAGATCTGAGATATCTCAGTACTAAATCTGATTTCTCGACTAACAAAAATTGTGCGGAAATAAGTCGATTGATCAGTGAACAGTATAATGTAAATAAATAGTGATAAGTAAAAATAACAGTGCAAGGGTCAGAGATTTGTTTTTGGAAGTTCGGATCTAAAGATCCTATGTCTCCCCTTCTTCCTTTGCAGGAAGGTTCCACTAGAAGACTTTGATGAATACAGACACTGTAGACATCCAGTCACTGAGTCTCGCTCCAAGTGAACTCCTAGAAAAACGCCAATACACGCAGATACAACTGCTGAAATACAAACAACTTGATTTTCAGACTGCTTCACATGACAAGTCTTTTACAGACTAAACACTGGATATTACAAGGAAATACGATATAGTGAGTACTGTAAATCTTCTGGTTCTTTTATCAACAAGAACTGTTTATAAACGTAAACCAGAAGATATCTCAAAGAATAAATCTATGAAGGCTTGAACTTGAGTGTTCTTTGAGATTTTAATACGGGTACTTGTAATAATTTTCGATAAAAGGTTCCCAATAAGTATGTGAGAGTATTATGATAGCATATAAAGCGTCGTTAAATGGTTGAGATGACCGAGAGCTTCTCCATTTGAATTCTTCAGCTATTTATACTCTTTGTCTTCAACGGTCAATAAATGTAGCCAGTAGAGATAAGCTCTTTTGCATATCTTCATCGTATCATAGCATTTAATGCTCCATTAATGACATGCAAAAGGTGAACTGCGCTCGTCGGGGCTAAATTGACTTATATTCCAAATCTGGTAATCATCGTAGCAAGCACTCTGCGTACTGTGAAATTTTACCCAAAATAGCTCTGATTCCGTCTCTTTAATTCTAGGCTTTTATACGATTAAATCATGACCGTTGATTCTCCTCAAATAATCCTTTTATAACATCTGAAGTGGTTCGAAGCTCACATTTGAAAGTTCACTCTGTTAAATGAATCTTTCCCTCTTTGTGTATTCTTGAATATGTCAAATCTGAATATTGTACTGTTCTCGTAATCAAATCTGATAACATACATCTGTAAGTCACTGAGTCGAATCTGTCCAATCTAAGTCCGTTAAAGAAATCTGAAATATCATGTAGAGCTCTTTCGAATATACTCTGTCAAAACTGAACATCAGTAGTAGCTTAATATCTGAAGTAGCATATAGAGATCTGACTTCCTGTTACTCACATCTGAATTGCTTGCAACGAGTCTGTTCCCCTCTGATACTCTCGAATCTGGATTATACCATCTTAGTCGATATACCAGAATCTGTTACTGAAGCCTCTGAATCAACTCTGAATATACTTTGCTCTAAAACAGATCTCTTACTGTAGCTTCTGAATCAAATCTGAATCCCCTAAAATCTGAAAGACTGTCCCGATAACTGATAACCCGATTACTCAAATAACCCGATATCTTGGAACTTAATTCAGAATTACTCAACCCGATAACTGAAAAACTTTACTCGTTATATGATCAATTCCCGAATAGTCAACTCAGATGTCAACGCAACTTAACTCAGAGTTCTCGGTTTTATTTTGTTATCATCAAAACTTATAAATTTTATTTTAACAATTTCCCCCTTTTTGGTGAATGACAAAACTTAGCAGCATTTGAATTAAAAGAAACAAAGATAATTTTCTACAAGTCTGCTATATATTTTCAATAGAAGCATAGTACAAAAGATTTGTACAAGAACTGAAAACTAAAACTTGCAATTATCCAGATCCGGCAAGAAAGCCAATATCTCCACTCTCTCTGCTTAGATCCACTGCTTCCTTTTTTCGTGATGGCTCACTTCTGCTACCACAACTACCACCATCTCCAAGAGGAGGCTGACCTCGGCCATGGCTGTTACCCACTTCCCCCTTTTTGTCATTACCACCCCTATTAATGTAAGTGATAATTTCCGAAAGTTGGGAACTTACGTGAGCAATGCCCGATTCTGTCTTCTGTTGGAAATCAGTAAAATCTTTCTTGAGAGCTTGGATTTCCGGAATTTGAGATCGAATATCAGTCAGATCTGTGATCATGACGGCATGTTGAGCTCGAACCTCTTTCTGATACTTAAGCATCTCAAGTGACAAGGCAGCTTTTTGATTCTGGGTCTCCTGTTGAGCGCTGTGAATGATAATACGATGAACATGTTCCTGATTAGTAAGAGCTTCTTTGAAAGCTTTCTCAAGATTCTCGATCTTCAATAAAATATGGTTCTGGAGATCGCCTATCTTGCTAGAAGTCTTCAATTGATTAACAGAAAGTCGCGTAATAGAGGCTCGGAGCTGTGAAAAATATTCTGTAACATCTGTAGTATCAACAGCTGGCAAAGAAATCTGAGTAACAGGAGTCTCCCCATCAATAGAAGTGTCAACAAGAAAATCAATCTGATTGGCAGAAGTCTCTTAATTCATAGGACTGTTCACACTAGAATCCATCTGATTGTGGCTGGAAGAGATCGAACTAGAGCTGGAATCTGAAGAATGTACACTTATAACATCTATAATTTGGATACGGAATGATACATAATCTACAACCCTTTGTGGAATACTGTAGTCACCCACGACTGTTCCAACTGGTACTAAATCTGTACAGAAATTAACACTCCCTACTGGCTTCAAACAGCCAAACATAGAATATCGTATAATATCTGTACAAACTTTGAACCAACCCCAAGTTTTAACTGGATGCCTCTGCGAGTATATACCCTGGACCGGCTCAAAGAATAAACAGATAGGTGTGAGATCTCCAAAAAAAAATGCAGTCAGGCAGAGATGTTCCTTATGAAGAAACACAACCTGCGCACATACAAACCACGCGATCAAAACCATCCTCGACTAACCATGACCCTTCAACCTTCCGTAAGTTTCTGACCCAGCAAGTGGAAAACATTGTTTTGTGGGATCTCTGTATAAAGAAACCACGATCAATATTTGGTTCTTAAAACAACATTGAACTGTATGGCCTTGTCCATTTCAGCCCATGAGTTCTCATTTGTTTCAACAGGTTTCTGACGGCCTGTTGATGAGCTACCGAAAGAAGGTCCAGAATTTGCTGATCAATAACAGTAGTGGGTTGACCTGAAACATGATTAGTGCACCGCGCTACCAAAAATTTGCGCAAAAACAACTCTCTGTACTTAGAAATAATGAACATCCGTCGTTGAATGGCTTTCTTCAAAGAATCCGTCTCCACCCAAACTACATCTTCTCTTTTTCTTCAAAGAATCCGTCTCCACCCAAACTACATCTTCTCTTCTTTGGAAAATATGTCCTTGACTGACTGCATAACCTTCAGATTTTTCAGACTGAAAGAATGAAAGAATGAAGTCATCTCCGTGATGACTTTTCCCGCAGCAAAATAAGAAAATCAATGTCCCCACAGATCAACTGAAACTATTCACGGGCCGAGTGCCCCTTCACGGTATCTGGTTCCTCTAGTGGTTTCTTCCCTTTATCAGTCGCAGCAATTTTGGGAAGATTTGCCTTGTACCAATCACCGGCTTCAACACCTCTAATTTCAATTCCACAACAGAACTTGATTTTAGTTGGCTCTGCTGCTGTGAGTGAAGGTAGCATCATTCCATCAGGAATTTGTGCCAGATGCTCTTCAAGGGATAGAGATTCATCGTCAGAAGTTGGCGAGACAGATGTCTCCAGAACCTTGCTCAAGGGTTCCGATTCCTATTTCATAGTGGTTTCCATCTCATCCTCTGTATCACTCCCTGTTTCAACCAGTCGTTCGGCTTCATTTGTAAACACATGAAAATCAAGAGCAGCAAATTCATCAGCTGTAACACTGATCACCCTTTCTGTCTCAGCAGATATCTTTTCCACCTGTCCCTCAACAACTGTTTCCCCCGCATCGGTTTCCAACTACGTTGTGTCTGCCAGAATCTGCTCAATAATCGTATCCACATCATCAATTTCAGCATTTGTCTCCAGTTCCATCATCTTTTCGGTTTCAGCAGATTGGTCTAAGATTGGTTCCTCCACAGCTGGTTCTTTTTTAACAATTTCATCATCAGAACCTGCTGGAATCCTAAACTTTCTCTTCAGTGCATTGCGTTTAGGCGCAGGAGGACTCTCAGCTGGCACAGCTGAAATAGGTTCAATCATGTGGATCGGAACGGCTTCTGGTGCCACTGATACAAGTCCCAGATCCCTCTTCTTGGAAGCAGCTTTTCCAGTTGTTGTCCTCTTCTTCTTAACAGCTGGGACAGCTGTCTCCACTTGTACCTCAGTTGTGTCCTTGACACAATTGAAACAGATCTCTTCTTGGGCACAGATTTCTTCTTAACAATCGCGACTTTAGCCACGCCGGGTTCATCTGATTCACCACGAGCATCAATGGTTTTGTTCGTGGCTACATATGTATTCACCGTTTTGGCAGAGATTATTTTCAATGGAGGGAAGGTCTTCGCCTCTCCCAAGGTGACCGCGGGGTCGTTTTTCAATAGAGCACAAATCTGAGCCGCAAACCCTTTGGCTCTTTTGGTGGTTCTATCAACCATTTCCTTCAAGACCTCAAAAAGAATTTTGCTACAGTTGACCTTGATACCAAAATGAATAGCCGTCATCATCAGAAACCTTTCATGGGTGACGGCGTCAAAGGAACCAGCTTTCACTGTAATGGACTTGGCCAAAATATCGTTCAACAATCTGAACTCATACTTCATCAATCTCTTTTTGCACGAGAACTGAACAGGAACACTCGACTTAGAGAAAAGATTTCTTGCCTGAAACACCAAATTATTCGGCACTTCCGACAAATCAGTTAGACCCTCTGTAGGCAGATTGAATATTCCTGCAAACTTGTCCTCGGGAATGGCTACATACTTGCCGGAAACAAAACAGGTATATCACCATTTTGCACAAGAGCTGTATCGAAAAACTGCTCCAGTTTCTGCTCATAAAGTATTGACGGACATCCCAGAAAGTCACGTAGCCCAGTAGATTCAAGGGCTTTGAACATATTCACCATTTCATCATTATCTGAGATACCCAAGACAGAGTCGAAGTTCACTTGAAGAGCATTGGTGATAAAAGCTGAGGCCATTTCAGCTAGTAGATCGAACGAGAAAACGCCTGAAATATGAATATTCTGCAAACAGAGAGAACTAGAGAGCAAGAGAGCACGAAAGCTTGAAGGTAATTTTGCGTAAGGTAAAGAATAATGAAAAGTGAAATGGCGTAATGTAAATGACGAATGTGAAACGGTGAGAGAATGTGGATGTGACGTTTCGTATGATGACAACACGTGTCAAGCATCCGACGGCGCAATTAAGATTTTGAAATGATTTGGAATTTTAACCGCGAGGGTGAAAAAGTAAAAACAGGCGCCAACTATTTAACACGTCACAAACTTAGGATCTATTTTGATGTGTCAGTAGGAGTATTGCAGGATCTGATCACTGATAAGCATCAACTGTGAATATATGGAATCTAAGTTTGTCCAGATCCCACATATTCAGCTGACTCAACGCTTAATACTTCACATCCTTGGTCCCCCTAAGACTAAGGTTCTCCCATACCTGGGGTTTTGCTAGATCTGAAAATCCATGAAGGATTCCCCTGAACAGTAGGCTCAGATCTGATAAAACACGAAAGCTGTTCAACGTGCAATTTTTTAGCGCAAAGACTGATCAAGGCAGTTCTAAGAGACCAGGAATGTTTCTGAAATAAGAAAACTTAGCGTCTGATAGAGGCTTTGTGAATATGTCAGCTACTTGCTGGTCAGTCGACACATACTCCAGTCGGACGTCCTTCTTGAGTACATGATCTCTTATAAAATGATGCCTGATGTCGATATGCTTTGTTCTTGAATGCAGCACTGGATTTTGAGTGATTGCGATGGCACTGGTATTGTCACAGAAAATAGGTGCTTCAGAAGCATCAATGCTGTAATCCTTCAGCTGGTGTTGAATCCATAAGATCTGAGCACAACAACTTCCAGCTGCCAAGTACTCTGCTTCAGCTGTGGAAGTTGCAATAGAGGTCTGCTTCTTACTAAACCAGGAAACCAATCGATCTCCTAAGAATTGACAAGTACCACTCGAGCTTCTACGATCAACTCTACATACTGCGTAGTCTGCATCACTGTAACCGATTAGTTGAAAGCTGGAGTCTTTGGGATACCAAAGACCCACATTGGAAGTTCCTTTAAGATATCTTAAGATCCGCTTTACTGCAATATAATGAGATTTCTTTGGCTCCTCTTGAAATATAACACACATACAGACAACAAACATGATGTCTAGTCTGCTAGCAGTTAAGTAAAGCAGAGAGCCTATAATACCACGATATAGAGATACCTCAACGACAGATCCAGCTTCGTCTTTGTCTAGCTTGATTGAGGAGCTCATTGGGGTCGCTGCTGCTGAGCAGTTGTCCATGCATCCATAAGATCTGAGCACAGCAGCTTCCAGCCGCTAAGTACTCTGCTTCAGCTGTGGACGTTGCAATAGATGTCTGCTTCTTACTGAACCAGGAAATCAATCGATCTCCTAAGAATTGACAAGTACCGCTTGTGCTTCTACGATCAACCCTACATCCTGCGTAGTCTGCATCACTGTAACCTATTAGTTGAAAGCTGGAGTCTTTGGGATACCAAAGACCCACATTGGAAGTTCCTTTAATATATTTTAAGATTCGCTTTACAGCAATGTAGTGAGATTGCTTTGTCTCCGCTTGGAATCTAGCACACATACAGACAGCAAACATGATGTCTGGTCTGCTAGCTGTTAAGTAAAGCAGAGAGCCTATAATACCATGATATAGAGAAACCTCAATGGCAGATCCAGCTTCGTCTTTGTCTAGCTTGATTGAGGAGATCATTGGGGTCGCTGCTGCTGAACAGTTATCCATGCCGAATTTCTTCAGCAGTTCTTTCATGTACTTTGCTTGATTAATGAAGATCCCGTTGTCAAGTTGTCTCACTTGTAGTCCTAGAAAGAACGTGAGCTCTCCCATCATGCTCATCTCAAATTTGTCCTGCATCAACTTAGAGAACTTTTGGCACAACTTGGGGTTAGTTGACCCAAATATAATATCATCTACATAAATTTGCATTAACAGGACATGATCAGATTTCACAAATTTAAATAGCGTCTTATCAACTGTGCTGTAGTGAAATCACGCTCTGGGTGCTTGCTTAAACCCATATAGAGCTTTATCCAATTTGTAAACGTGATTTGGATATGTATGATCAACGAAGCCAGGAGGTTGTGCAACATACACTTCCTCAGATAGGATGCCATTAAGAAATGCACTCTTAACATCCATTTGAAATACTTTGAAATCTTTGTATGTAGCATATGCTAAGAACATGTGAATGGCTTCTAGTCTAGCTACAGGTGCAAAGGTTTCATTAAAATCTATGCTCTCCATTTGCCTAAAGCCCTGAGCAACTAGTCTAGCTTTGTTCCGTGTTACTATTCCATCTTCATTCAGTTTGTTCCTAAAGACACATCTAGTTCCTATCACTGAATGATTACAAGGTCTAGGTACAAATTGCCAAACATTATTTCGCTTAAACTGATTTAGTTCTTCTTGCATTGAATCTATCCATCTTGGGTCAGCTAAGGCTTTATCTATCTGCTTTGGTTCTATATGCGAGATGAATGCTGAATCAAAATGATCATGCAATAGCTGGCCTCGTGTGCGAACAGGAGAGTTAATGTTAACTATGACCTGCTCGGGTGGATGATTTCTGTTCCACCGGAGATCAGATCCGATTGGATTTGCTCCCTGTTCAGCTTTGATGTGTGGCTGGATGGTCGCATCTGGGTTGTCTGACACCAATTGATAAGATCCTTGTCCCAGATTTGATCCAGATGCCATATGATGAGATGTACCTGCATCTTGTGCGTCAGATGTTGATTGATGTACTATGGGATCTGTTTGTGCAACATCTTGAGCATTGGTTGCTTCAACTCCAGCAGCTGGCACGCTTGAAGAGATCTGTTCCTGCACCCGGTCAGCATTAGTCAAGTCAACGACTACTGGGTTACCTGTCAGATCTGTTTGAGCATTGTCGTGCGGTGTGTCCAGCGCTAGTTGTATCTCAACTGAGTATCTTGGTTGTGGCACGTCATCATCTGTTCATCAAGGCTGGATGATTCTAGACGTGTGCACAAATCGTTGAGGCTCGCAGCTGAGTTGGATCTGAAACTTGTCTCATCAAAGACCACATGTGCTGATTCTTCAACTGTCAGACTTCGATTGTTGATAACTCTGTATGCCTTGCTTACAGCTGAATATCCTAGAAACTGACCTGTATCAGATTTTGCATCAAAAAGCTGTTAGGTGCTTCTTACCATTATTATGAATGAAGCATCTGCACCCAAACACCCTGAAATATGAAATATAAGGTTTCTTGCCACTCCAGATCTTATATGGGGTTTTTCGTGCAACTTATTAATCATAGATCTGTTTTGAGTGTAGCAAGTTGTGTTAACTGCTTCTGACCAAAAAAATTTTTGTGAAATGCCGGAGTAAGCAATCATAGTATTAATCATAGATCTGTTTTGAGTGTAGCAAGCTGTGTTAACTGCTTCTGACCAAAATTTTTGTGAAATGCCGGAGTAAGCAATCATAGATCTAGCAGCTTCCTTTAAAGTACGATTTCTCCTCTCAACAAGCCCGTTCTACTGAGGAGTTCTCGCTGCTGAAAGCTCATGCTTTATTCCAATGTCATCCAGATAAGAAGATAATTTTTTATTTAAAAACTCGATACCACGATCACTTCTTATCCGATTGACTGTACAAGATCTGTCATTTTGTAAGGTTTTAAAAGCCGAATCAGTTGGTCAACGATATCAGATTTTGATTTTAAAAACAGCACCCAAGTGAATTTTGTAAAATCATCCACAACAACTAGGGTGTAATTCGTTCCCCCTAAGCTCGTTACGGGAATAGGACTAAAAATATCCATATGTAAAAGCTCTAAGCATCGGGAAGAACTTTTACCGTCTTTCTTTTTAAAAGTAGAACGGATTTGTTTACCAAGCTGACATGCGGCATAGATCTTGCCTTAGAAAAATTGATTTTAGGCATAACAGAAACCAGTTCATGCTGATCAATTTGGCAAGCGTTTTGAAGTTGAGATGATTCATTCGCTGATGCCACAGCCAGCTCTTGGAAGAGTCAGCTGCAAGGCAGATCTGTTCAGATCCCATTTGCTCTGACCAATTGATAATGTAGGTATTCCCCGATCTTTTACCTAGTTAGACCTTCTGGACTCTGAACTATGCAAGTATGCTTTTGGAAACTAACTGTGTAACCCTTGTCACACAGCTGACTTATACTAATTAAATTATAGCACAGATTTTCAACAACTAAAATATCAGATATTGAAATGTTACCGTGAGTAAGCTTACCCTTACCCACAGTGTTACCATGTGAGTTATCACCAAAAACGATTTTCGCTCCTTTGTGAGGTGTCACATCTGATAGCAGCTTTGGATCTCCTATCATGTGACGTGCACAGCCGCTATCCAGGTACCATATGATTGACTCATCTGCAGCTTTGTACCTATTCCCCTGCAATCACAAAAACAGATTTTGGTACCCAATTTTACTTGGGTCCGGATCGGATTATCCCTTTCGGAATCCATACTTGAATTACTTTAACAGTTTTCCCAGTATGCATGTCCACAAGGATACGTTCAGAATTGTTGTGAGGTCTGTTGAGCTTTGGTTTAGTATGTGGATCATTCAGATCTCTTCGGGGCTGAACCTTTCTCCAAACATATTTGACCTTCGCCGAATTCCACCTAGGCTGGTGAGGAACAGATGACTTAGAGCCAGCTTTCACTTTCTCTTTATCAAGTCTGTTCTTTAACAAGCTTGGCTTAGAATTCTCAGGTCTGATATATCCAATACCAGCTTTGCCCTTTTGGTTCAGTCTGTTCATCATACTTTACCAACTCACAAGTGTTGTGTATCACACTGGCTTTGACAAAATTCAACTTTTTGAATTTGTCATATACCAGATTTGATTGAGTACAAGTCTCTCCGGAGCTGCTTTCACTAGCATTGAAACCTAAGCCAGTTCTATCATTTGCTGGCTTCCGAGTCTCATACAGCTTGTTTAGAGAAACAGAAGACTGGGTCCATGAGCTCATTACTTCTTTTAACATTTTGTTTTCAGATTCGAACTTACAGGATCTTGATCTCAACGATTCATTCTCAGTCTTCAACTCGATTTGTAAACTGTCAGTTTCACCAAGTTGAACGGTTCTTGGTTCCACTGAGCTATTTTTCAAATCCATGCTTTCAGCTTTGACTTCCTCGATTGTTTGAGAAAGTTTCTTGTACTCATGGACCATTTCATTGAGTGCGTTAATTAGGTCCTCTCGTGTGAATTCAGTGTTGGAGAAATCAAATATCTCGTCATCTGAAGGTTGATTAGCCATTAGGCAGTGAACTTCCTCCTGTTCACTATCGCTAGAAGAGGAGCTTCTTGATGAGGAATCGGAATCTGAATCTGCCCAACTTTTGTTGCTTTCTTCTGCAACAAGCACTTTTCTATCATTTTTTCGGTTGGGCCTTTTGTCAGATCTTGTCCTCATCCTTCTCTCTTTTGATCTTTCCTTGGATCTATCGTCCTTATTCTCATCTCTTTTAGATCTGTCCTCCTTCTTTGGCCTGTTACAGTCTGCAGCAAAGTGACCTGGACGACCACAGTTATAACAATTCATATAAGTTGAAATCTTTTCAGATTTTTTTGCATTATTATAAGAGAAAGAAGGGTTTTGAGATCTTCTCAGGTATTTCCCAAACTTCTTGACGAAGAGGGACATGACGTCGTTGCTCAGCTGATCTGCAGATTTTCTTGGTGAGCACTGTTCTGATGTTGTTGAAGCTAGAGCTTTAGTTGGTTGAGATGTCGACGGTCCTGCCTCAGATCTTGTTTCTAATTCAAACTCATACACCTTCAGATTTGCAACAAGATCATGAAGTTCCAATTTTTTTAGGTCCTTCGACTCTCGCATAGCCATCGTCTTTACATCCCACTCCTTGGGCAGCGCTCGCATCACTTTAAGTGCCAACTCTCGGTTGGTGTATTCCTTGCCCAAACTTGTAAGCTCTATCACCACAGCACTGAAGCGCTCATCGAACTCAGCCATGGTCTCTCCATCTCGCATCTTCATCGACTCATACTTCTGTTGTGCAACAGTAAGCTTATTTTCCGTGGTCTCATAATTTCCCTCGTAGATTTGAATCAACTTCTCCCATATCTCCTTGGAAGTGGCACAGTTTTTGATCTTGCTGAACATATTCTTGTCCAGCGTCTTGTAAAGAATGTCCTTGGCCACATTGTCCAAATTTGCCTTTTTCTTGTCCTCAATTGTGTATTCATGTCGGTTCTTTTCAACCCACTGAGGTGCTTCTTCAGTTATAGCCATTGCAGTGTTGGCTTTCAATATCTTCATGGGACCATTCGTGATGACATACCACATGTCATCATCTTGCGAGTCCAAGTGCGCTTGCATCCTGATCTTCCAATAATCATAGTTTAGATTTTTATTTTTCGAAACCTTAAAATGATTTTATAAGCGCCTCGCTTAACTCAGATCCGAGTTACCAGATCTGAGGTATCTCAGTCCTAAATCTGATTTCTCGACCAACAAATATTGTGCGAAAATAATTCGATAGATCAGTGAACAGTATAATGTAAATAAATGTGATAAGTGAAAATAACAGTGCAAGGGTCAGAGATTTGTTTTTGGAAGTTCGGATCTAAAGATCCTACGTCTCCCCTTCTTCCTTTGCAGGAAGATTCCACTAAAAGACTTTGATGAATACAGACACTGTAGACACCCGGTCACTGAGCCTCGCTCCAAGTGAACTCCTGGCAAACACCAATACACGCAGATACAACTGCTGAAATACAAACAACTTTATTTTTAAGACTGCTTCACACAGCAAGTATTTTACAGACTCAACACTGGATATTACAAGGAAATACGATATAGTGATTATTGTAAATCTTCTGGTTCTTTTATCAAAAGAACTGTTTACAAACGTAAACCAGAAGATATCTAAAAGATTAAATCTATGAAGGCTTGAACTTGAGTGTTCTTCGAGATTTTAATACTGGGACTTGTAATAATTTTCGATAAAAGGCCAGTAAGTATGTGAGAGTATTACGATAGCAGAGAAAGCTCGTTTAATGGTTGAGAATGACCGAGAGCTTCTCCATTTGAATTCTTCAGCTATTTATACTCTTTGTCTTCAACGGTCAATAAATGTAGCCAGTAGAGATAAGCTCTTTTGCATATATTCATCGTATCATAGCATTTAATGCTCCATTAATGCCATGCAAAAGGTAAAATGTGCTCGTCAGGGCTAATTGACTTATATTCCAAAGCTGGTAATAATCGTATCAAGCACTCTGCGTACTGTGCAATTTTACCCAAAATAGCTCTGATTATGTCTCTTCTAGTGCAATCTGACGAAGGAGTCTCGGATCTGGTCGTGGACCGGATTGGCGTATCTACCGCAATCAACCGAGAAGCGCCGGGTTCTTGAAACACCGGTTGGAGCCAGGCACAAGTGCCAGACAGGTGACTTGCTAAACACCCTATGTATGATGATACGTAGATCTGTTTAATTATTCGTATTGATCGCATCCCGGTAAAATTTTTGTTCTTCCGCTGCCTGCCGGGGTGCGGATCCGGACCAATCCCAACATGTGAGAGTATTACGATAGCAGAGAAAGCTCGTTAAATGGTTGAGAATGACCGAGAGCTTCTCCATTTGAATTCTTCAGCTATTTATACTCTTTGTCTTCAACGGTCAATAAATGTAGCCAGTAGAGATAAGCTCTTTTGCATATATTCATCGTATCATAGCATTTAATGCTCCATTAATGCCATGCAAAAGGTAAACTGCGCTCGTCAGGGCTAATTGACTTATATTCCAAAGCTGGTAATAATCGTATCAAGCACTCTGCGTACTGTGCAATTTTACCCAAAATAGCTCTGATTATGTCTCCTTAATTCTAGGCTTTTATACGATTAAATCATGATCGTTGATTCTCCTCAAATAATCCTTTTATAACATCTGAAGTGGTTCGAAGCTCACATTTGAAAGTTCACTTTGTTAAATGAATATTTCCCTCTTTGTGTATTCTTGAATATGTCAAATCTAAATACTGTACTGTTCTCGTAATCAAATCTAACATACATCTGTAAGTCACTGAGTCGAATCTGTCCAATCTAAGCCCGTTAAAGAAATCTGAAATATTGTGTAGAGCTCTTTCGAATATACTCTGTCAAAACTGAACATCAGTAGTAGCTTAATATCTTAAGTAGCATATAGAGATCTGACTTCCTGTTACTCACATCTGAATTGCTTGCAACGAGTCTGTTCCCCTCTGATACTCTCGAATCTGGATTATACCATCTTAGTAGATATACCAGAATCTGTTACTGAAGCCTCTGAATCAAGTCGAATATACTTTTCTCTAAAACAGATCTCTTACTGTAGCTTCTGAATCAAATCTGAATCCCCTCAAATCTGAAAGATTGTCCCGATAACTGATAACTCGATTACTCAAATAACCCGATATCTTGGAACTTAATTAAGAATTCCTCAACCCGATAACTGAAAAACTTTACTCGATATCTGATCAATTCCCGAATAGTCAACTCAGATGTCAACGCAACTTAGCTCAGAGTTCTCGAATCTGAAATCTATAACTCAATAACAACCCGATCTGAAATGTTTCCTTCTTTTGTCCTTTGCGAATACTTACGTTCAGTTCTCAGTTTTATTTTGTTATGACCAAAAATTATAAATCTTTTCTTAACACCACAATACTCGACCTTGGAACTACTGCTACTGCTAGAACTACCTGAGCCAGAAGAACTAGAACCAGGCTTCTTCTTGAACTGACGACCACGAGGTCTAAACCTATGGTGTCCAGACTATTGGGCTACCTGCTGCTGGGGTGGCTGGGATGACTGCACAGACTGGGAAGGTTGCACCCCCGAAACCATGGGACGGTTACCTTGCACCACTTGCGGCCTAACTCGAGACCTACGGTTTTGCAGTCCTTCCTCGATATCCATAGCCTTGTCCATCGCATCCGCATAACTCGTCGGTGAACCCTCCAACACCAAAGAATACAACTCCTCATTCAGTCCTTCCAAGAACTTGTTCCTCTTTGCCCTTTCTCAACCAAAAACATGCGGAACATACGCAAGAAGAGAAGAAAACCTCCGGGCATACTCTCCCACGGACATAGATCCCTGCACTAGGATGTCAAAATCACGCTCCCTGGCGTTTACATAGGACTCAGGGACATACTCCTGTCGAAAAGCAGTACAGAAACTGTCCACAAAATCCCTACGCCAGTCTCCTCTAGCGCACGAGAAGCACCTCTCCACCATTGCTCGGCACCTCTCCTCAACTGAAACATAGCCAAACTCAGCCTACGACAGTCGTCATACCTGACACGGTCAAACAACCCGATTATGTGCTGCAACCAGGACTCCGCATTGGAACTAGGCTCATCCCCGTTAAACATCTGAGGGTTCATCCGCTGAAACCTCGCCAT
>KV019661.1:0-10944 GCA_001598015.1 Dorcoceras hygrometricum | reverse complement strand
GATCGCCGCCCCGCGTGATGGCCAAGACACTGGCCGGCAGCCCCGTGTGCAAATTGTTGCGCGCTGGTCGGGGCTGTGCGCCGTACGATGGCGCACGATGGCGGCGGTCCCATGGTAAGAGCGTCTAGCAACATGTGATCCTAGGATTAGGTCCGGTCCGTGATTGGCAACCACGGACTGCATAGCTCTCGTGATCGATCATCCCAAAGATTTATTTATATATTCGATATATGTTCGCATGTTTTGGGTGTACGTCGATGCTACCCGTATACATGGCCCGGCTCATATTATTGAGGGGGTCATGTATGCCGGAAAGCTGTCCACGCTATTGACAATTGTTGTGAGTTCGGTTGGAACTCCCTTTAACGTTGGCTCATATTATTGGGGACGTTAAGGGGACCGTCCTTCACGACTCAACATTGATGGGTCATCTTGACACGTGACAGTAATCGGCGTCATATTATTGGGCCCTTACTGGACTTGAGGTAAAATACATGGAGGTTGCACCGGTTGCAATTGGGTTCTACCTTTTGGGGGTCATGATTGGCTGATATTATTCGGGACCATGATCGCTTGATTGGACTCCGTGTGCCCACTAAGGAAACTTGTTTTCCCGATTTCATTAGAGGGTGGTGAAATCGTTAAAATAGTGGGAGGGTAATTCATAAAACTAAATGACCTTGTTTTATGTCTCAGCGTTTTTCATATATAGTTAGTAATGCATGTCTATTTTTCTTTTCAGTATCCCTGAACCATTGAGGGTCACACAAGTACTGGATTCATGATTCTCGCACGGAAATTGAGCTCAACGTGTTGAGCATAGGAGGAGGATTTTAGGGAGCGCAACTTCCTAAAAGTCAACAGGGGTCAAATTGCGATTTCCCAAAGTTGAGGGGCTAAACCGTAATTTTGGTCTAGGATATCTGAAAAATTGTTTTTCGCATCATAATATTCAGTTTTGGAAACTGAGTCGATCGGTCCGATCTGATCGTCGATCGGAGTTATGATGAAACCGTGGTGATTTAATTGAACCGGATGTTCATATGGACTTGGGCCTAACCCAAGTCCCCGGACCAATCCCACTACAAGTCTATTAATTAAAGACTTAGGGCATTAATCACGAGACTTGATCACTCATTAAACCCTAGCTCCAAAACAGCCACCCACCTCCTCTCCTCTCGACCGAACCCACGCGCCGCCGCCTCTTCGCCGGACTTGTTCCGGCCACCGCGCTGAGGAGATTCTGTCCGTGGTGAATTTGTTAGATCTTCTAGTGCAGACTGACAAAGGAATCATAATTCCGGTCGTGGACCTGATTAGACGATCTACCGCCGCCTACCTTTTGAAGTGCTGGTTTCCCTGTGAAACTGGTCGGAGCCAGGCGCCTAGACGCCTGCAAGGTAACGATTGAAACATCCTATGCATGGATTATAGAATTGTTTGTAATGTATTGAACGTATCTCGGGGCAAAACATTAAACTTCTGCTGCGCCCCCGGGAAACGGGATCCGGATCCGCCATTGTCGCCAACAGCTGGCTCATATCTGAACAACTGCGATACCAGATTTCATCACCACAGCTGAACGCGATCACCAGCGTTGACCAACACTCACATCTGATCAGTTCCCACGGAAATACTCCAGGTCTGATTCAAGGACTTATATGAACCTGATAACTTCGCCAAGCACACCAACTCAAAGTTGGCTCATCCCAGATCTGTTCAAGCCAAATCTGGTCTATGTTAAACCCGATTAATTAACTCAATTAATCTGATTAAACTTGCGGGTCTCACACCAAGCGTCATCAGTAATGATTTGCGTAACGTAAATGCTTAGGCGTGCTGTCAGCATTTAATTACAAGCCTTTAGCATGCCATTAGCAATCATTTAGTAATGGAAAATATATATATATATATATATTTTAAAAAAGGAAAACCGGACCGTGCTTGAGTCAAATCTCGATCGTATCGCCTGCGAACCGCCCTGAAAACAAAACCGAAGCAACCAGCTCAGGCGAAAGCTGGAAGGTTAAGCACAAAATGAAAACAGCAGTTTAACCCTCCTAAACTAAAATAAATGTCGCGTGGGTTTACGGATTTTACGAGTATTACAATTGTCCTAAGCTGACTCGAGCGCTCTTCTTTGCTCTTAAAGTAAACAAGGATATCGTCTATGAACAATATCACTAGCTGGTTCCGGAAATGTTAGAACACTTTGTTCATCAAGTCCATGAAAGCTGAAGGTGCATTCGTTAATCCAAAAGCCATGACCAAAAACTCGTAGTGAGCGTGTTCTAAAGGTAGTCTTGTAGATATCTATTTCTTTAATCTTCAACTGATGGTACCCAGATCGGAGGTCGATCTTAGAAAACACTCTTGCACCCTGTAGTTGATCAAACAGATCTTCAATCCTTGGAAGGGGATACTTGTTATTTATAGTCAGCTTATTCAGCTCTCTGTAGTCTATGCATAACCTCATGCTGCCATCTTTCTTTTTTCCGAATAGCACAGGGGCTCCCCACGGCAAAGTACTTGGTCGAATGGAGCCTTTGTCCAATAGATCTTGGACTTGTTCCTTCAATTCTCTCATCCGGTGGGCGTGAGCCTATATGGTGGCTTGGAAACAGGGGTAGCATTAGGCACCAGCTCAATCGCAAACTCAATCTCCCGATCTGGTGATAGACCAGTGACGTCGTCAGGGAAAACTTCGGGAAATTCATTCACTACCTCTACTTCTGACAGCTTGGGTCTGTCTTCTTCTACCCCATAGGATATACTAGCAAAAAATTCTTGACAACCCTTTGTTAAACAGCTCTGGGCCTTCAAAGCTGTAATCAAATGAGGAATATACGTGCAACCCTTTCTTCAATGGTCTCACTAGAATCATCTATTGTATGTTTAAACATCTCCATATCCCTACCACTTAGTGTCGTACAAATATCACATATGTTACTCACAAACTCAAACGGCTCTTATCCTTTTTTTGAACGACTCAAGTGACTAGGAACTTGGTCAGAATACAAAAATTATTTATTCATATACTTATGGTCTTATATATAACATTTACTTGGGTAACAGATAAATAGTTGTCAGAATAAATAAATTATATTACCATTAAGATTGTTTTATTATAATTGAGTAAATAAAAACTATTAACCACAAAAGTGGTATGCAAATAATACTATTGAAACAAGACATTTATATTTTTCAAAAGTAGAATATAAATAGTTTAATTATAAAGCAGCTTGTATTCGTTTTCCCCCTTCAATATTACTATTGTTAGTATTTTATTTTGAATTTGTTGCATGCTGAGCAGTTTATATAGCTGGCATAATTCTTGAACTTCCCACCCAGTGGCGAAACCAGGGAAGGGGGGTTGGCGGGCTGGGTTATATATATATATATATTTCATAAAATTATGTATATATTATACATATATATATATATATATGGGCCTTTAAGTGATCAGCCAACTCTGAAATGTTTCGCCCCTGGGTCGGATCGACCGAAATGGTCGGATCGACCGAAATGGTTTATTCGCAAGAGAAAGTTAAGGTTAAAGGGAAAGTACAAGAACTGTGAATTCTATATTAATCATTCTTTTACTTCAAAATTTTAATTTTGTCACATGTATTTTTTGCATAACATAAGATAAGAAAATTTAATATTTAAAAATATGATTTGGTCAATTACTTTTAGACAAAAGGATCCAGGAGTAGGTCATAGGTTGTACTGCAATGACCCTACTCCCGATTTTTTGGATGACTTTTTCTCAGTTGTCTTTTTTAGGGAAAAAATTTCAGTTATAATTAATAGAAAATGGAGACCAGACGATATCGTGGAACCGAGAATGAGTTTTGCTTTATATTTATTTAATTCACTCAAAACATATAATTTTAAAATAGTAAAAATATATGTGATGCAATAAAATAATAATTATAAACCATGTATATAAATTTGTCGTTAGATTTTGGATTATTGTTAGCCACGCAGAGACTTTATTAAAGTACACTTAATTTCAATTTATGCATGGACCCTCCATTTTATTGGTGTAAAAACAATTGGTCCCCATAATCTTTAATCGATTGCATGGAGGATTGTTCGTCAATATATAAAATTCTTCATAAAAATAGAAAAGTAATTAGTCACGGTCAATAAAATATTATATTTATACATTTAGAAGTTGTAAAAAAAATTGTATTATTTAATACTTGAGATCAAACTTCTATATTTTTTTTTTTTACTGTTAGTCGATTTTTCAGCTTGAATTTGCAATTTTACATGGATAATTTAAGGACAATATCAACCTTAGGTATTTTATAACACCCACCACAATAAATAATTTTTCTTAAAAAATGTATTAAAGAGAATATGCATTCAATTAAAAAGATATACCTATTTTAATTTATAAAATATATGGCTAAAATTCATTATTAATTAGCATATGTAAAGTGCAAAAAGTGAAAGTACCTCAATGAATACAGTCTTCAACAGCCTTCCTGAAAAAGCTGTGATATTGGCTGTAATAATTTTGAGCTTCAGCGATTCAAACATCTCACAAAGCTTTACAATGGTGTCAGTTCTTTGATTGCATGTCAAGCTTACTACTACTGTCTTTTCTCCCATGCTCGATACCCTCAACTGCATATAATATTTTTGGTAAAAATCAAATCAAAGTTAAAATAACTAAATATTGTCATAAATACTGAAATTTGAGTGAATTACGTTTATCCACAGTCTAATTACCTACCACTCGTTCATAACATAGAACATCGTTTTTATAATCAAGAAAACTGAAAAAATATATTAATTCTTAACTGTATAAATTTATACTCATAATTGGGAGTTTGTCTTGTAGCAAGGAATAGGCTAACTCGAGATTAGTTGTAGCGTTAAGTAGTTATTACTATACCAAAAGTGAGCTGGTAGTTATGAGAATGCAGTTCATGATCTAGTTGATGCTGGCGTGACACCTTGATATAAAAATATAAAATTGAAGAATAAAAAAAGATATCGAAATTTTTTTCATGGAACATCTCTAAAAGTTATTAAGATAATAACCAAGGTCAAGATGAAAGGTTCTATTAAAATTTTAGAGAATTAAAATATTTCACTGTGTTCCCAAATATATACAAATTCTCTTAATATATGAGAAATCTATGCCACAAATATTATAAAACACAATCAAAATATTTTTAATAATATTTGAATGTTTTATAAAGAAATAGATAACATTCGAAAATAATCAGATGCTGTATTCTGAGATTGAGAAGCTCTACTTATAGAACTCCTGGCTAAATTCAATTCACTTTTGCCTTATGCGTGGATAAACTAATGGCTAAGCAAATTGCACCCGTCTACAAGTTGTCCAACGGGCATTCCAATAATTAATAATCTATGTGAATCAAACTCAGGTGATTTATTGTCCTCAAAAGTTTTTGCCTCGCAACAGAAATAACTAAAAACCCACCTCAAGAACCTCAAGAGGAGATGAATTGCATCTTGATCCATGATCGATTCTTGTTCTCTTTGCCCTAGAACAGAATTCTTGATCAAAATCACACATTGGGCTATTTGATGGTTTCCCATTTTCCAGCTCTGAAATCTCAGCTTGAAGTATTCTTTCTTCTTCATGCAGTGTGCGGATATACTCAATTGCATCTTTTATAATTGATGCTTTGTCCATCTACAACAACAAATAAATTAATTCCCGAAGATTGAAATTATTGAGGGTTGATTAAAGTAATCTGACATTTCCACTTAACTAAATGTATGATATGATCATAAAATATATAAATAAATATATATATATATATATAAAATATAACCAATTTTTATGATATGGGTGAATTCTAACTATCTAAATATTTGTCATGTATGTAAATGAATATTATTGTTGGGGTATCCTTTGGGAGTTAGTTCGTTTTATAAGCCCTCCTCCCCGGACCTCTACCTACTCGTGCATATCCCTCGATTTAAAACTTATATGGGTCAAGGGTCTCTGACCTATATAGGGGTTAGCTCATTAATAGACTAACCTTTTAGAAAAATAATGATGTTATGATCTAATTCTGTTTTTTCAACGGACAACATTGAACTAATAACATATTAAATTAACTACTATCGGTGAGGCGAGATTTGAACAGCTATAAATGCTTAATTCACTCGACCTTACAATTAATTAAATGTGCATATATTAATATAATTGCAAGTTGAAGAAAGAGTTAAGCAGTAATAATATTTTAATAATAAATTAACATTACCTTGGTGATATTAGGGACCACTGATCTAAGTGCATAGAGCCTTTCGTTGAGCTTCTTCCTTCTATTCCTTTCGGAAGCTATGTTTTTTGAGGCCAACGACGATTGAATTCCGTCCGGCGAGCTCGAGTCATAATACGCCGAAAGCACTTCATCGAAGTAGCTATATATATTCAATCGAGTCAATCGAGACAATAAAAAATAAGCTACGTAAAAAAAATGAATATGTACTACCTTTCGAGTTCTTCGTTTTGCAGGTACATGTTTTCCCAATAATGTTTGTTCGCATCATCAAATTGTTCCATATTGGTTTACGAGTATACGCGGGAGAGTTTAAGATTGAATAGTGGAGAGCTTGAGATGCTTCTTTCTTGGTAGATTGAATTAATGAATATGTTTTGTGGGAAGCTCTGAATATAGGTGGGAGTATTTATAGGAGTATCATCTTCAATATTTTAAAAAAACACGTGTGAATATATATACATAAATATAATTTGTGTTTTAGATGGGTTTTTGTTTTTGTTTTTTTTTTTTTGAATTTGAATTTAATTATAATTGTAGCCACTGATATTGATTTTTTTTATTAATGTGTTCTTATTTATTGGTATTTAATTGAGATTGTTCAAATGTTCAGTATTCACACTATCATTGATAAGTTTAAAGGTAGTCAAGAACAACTTAGAATGATTAAAAATAATAAATAATGATTTTCTATTTATCTTTTGTAACTAATATTTATCTAACAAATTGGAATGCCATATTAAACTCTTATATTTTGCATGATGTTCAAACTTGAGTATAATGAAATCCAATTAAACGAAACATATTATGGATGAAATTTCGGAAAGTTTTATGTTCGTTCTTTTTCGAGTAGTTTTATCGTTTTTAGATGTTTGAATTTGTACTGTGCTAAATTAACCTGATTATAATCATTTTCTTAATTTGTAAATATATGAATGCAATTATTATAAATTATTATTTTGTGTTTCATATCAATTAATATATTTTTATATTTATATCACTTTTTAAATAATTAATCGCTACGAAAAACTCACCCCAAACCTAAGTTTTCTAGCTTTGTCCCTGGTTGTATAATATAATACGTATCGGTACATTTAGTTTGTGGTAACTTATTTAAAAGAATTTATTAGCTCCAAATATTATATAAGTTGGTTTATGAACTCACAAAATTTATTTTACTTATTTAAAAGAATTTATTAGCTCCTATATTATATAAGTTGGTTTTTGACCTCACAGATTTTATTTTAAATTAAACAAAATTAAAATATTGATATGTTTGATATCTTAAATTATTTTTATTGTCAAATTACTAAAAGAAAGAAAATTGTTTTTCATAATTTTAATTGAAATAATTGGAAAATATTTGTTTATATAAAAAATATTTAATTATATTTTATTTTTTCACATATATATTTTTTGAAATTTTTTGTTAGAGTTATAAACTTACAGAATATATGTAAAATGTTAAATATACGAATGACTTCACCTGCATCGTTCCTTCTTAAATATGCGGCTCCACGTTTTGTCAACTCGTCCACACATTGCCAACAAATTTCTCCAATAAGCATTCCAACAAAAAAAATAAAAATACCCAGGTTTTCATCAATAGTTGGCATCATAAACGTCGCGAAGAAATTCCTTTGTCCGCAAACATAACATCATTATTTTTCTCGTCCATCCTATCTTTCGAATGCCCAAGCTAGTTATCATTCTAATATATTTTGTTTCAATTTCAAGTAATTCAGTTAATAACAGATTAATGCTTCTGCATCGATGAAAAATTTGTTAGTTTCTGTTGGATCTGTGAAATATATTATATCTTAATTTTGATGAACACAAAATTTATTGCTTTGTTTCTAACAGTTTACGTGAGTGTGCAGGAATCAGATCCGCTAGGTTCTCCTTTGACCTTATGTAGTATATCGAAATAACCCCATTAGAGATCAATTGTCTAATGGTATTGTGTCTTCGATAATATTGCTGATTGATATCAAAATGAAAGGCAATAGAAGACACTGTCTTATTCCAACTAGAAATATATTCAAGAAAGTTTCTTAGCCACTCGGCTTCTTCCCCTGCTTTATCTAAAGCAATAGCTCTGATTCCATCATTGATCGAGCTATACACGTTTTCTTAGATGATTTCCAAGACACTGCTCCTCCACCTATAGTGAACACGTATCCACTAGTGGAATTAGAGTCTTTTGTGTCCGATATCCAATTAGCATCACAATATCCTCCTAAGACTGCTGGATATTTCGTATATATTAAATCGTAGTTTGATGTATACCTTAAATATCCAAGCACTCTTGTTAAGGCTTTCCATTGATCTTTACTTGGATTGCTCGTTAACCTACTCAATTTGTTTACGATGTGTGCAAGGTTTGGGCGAGTATAGTTTGTTAGAAACATTAAGCTCCCTGTTACCCTTGCATAGTCAAGTTGAAAGATAGGTTCTCCACGATTCTTTGCTAAGTGAACACCCAAGTCCATCGGTGATCTAACATGACGACTCACCAAAGTACTAAATCGTTCAAGTAACTTTTCAACATAATGGGTTTGTGATAATATAATACCATTTGTGTTCTAGAGACTTTGATCCCTAGTATAATATCACACAAACCCAAGTCTTTGGTATCGAAATGTTTTTTTTCAACATTTCCTTTGTATTAATAATCAACTTATGATTATTTTCGATGATTAGCATATCATAAACGTAAACGCACAAAATTATATACGAACTTGAAATACCTTTGATGTAGACACATTTGTCACATTCGTTGATTTTGAATCCATTTGACTTCATCTTAGAGTCAAACTATTCATGCCACTGTTTTGGCGCTTTTGAGCATTGCTTGATTCGGTCAAGTTTGCTTTTGCCTCGACCTCTATAGCTTTCTTGTACGTCTTGGCGTAGGAGGTTCGACTATCCTCCTCGATGCGGAGTCGTATAATCATCTCTTCAGGTTTCAACTCTTTCGCTCGTACTTTAGGTAGTTCTTGAAGTCTCTCCATATCGGTGGCAATTTCTCAATTATTGCCCTCCACTTGGAATGATTCATTTATTTCCATTTTTTCTTCCAATAAATCATGAATAATAATTTGAATTTCTTGTACCTGGTTCATAACAGATTTGGCATCCACCATTTTCTAACCCAGAAACTTGCTGTTAGGACCGATTTAAAGACTTAGCAGCGCTGCTTTGAAAGATTAAAAATTTTGCGCTGCTATTTAAAGGAGGTGCAATACCTCGGGTTCTTGAACATTAAAACAGAGCACCGGAGACATATGGTATGAATTAAAATCATGCGGAAAACACCAGAACTGAATCCTAATATTTTAAAAAAACTTTGCGCAAACAGATTTCTGTAAAATCAGCATGTGAAATCTGTTTGCTATGTGCAAGTGTGATTTCTGTTATGTGTGCTAAATTAAATGCAAGTGCTGAATGAATAACAGAATACAATACACAATCGATTTGTTTATGGAAGTTTGGACTTCAATGTCCTACGTCTCCCCTTCTTCCTCCTCGGAAGGTTCCACTAGAAGGTTTGATCTATACATCGTGTACAGATCCGATCCCGCAACCAGCAGCTGAGAGAACTCCTAGACTCTACCAGCCCTCGGCTGTTCACTCAATCACTTGTTTAACGCCTCTGTGAGAAAGGCTACAAACACAGAGTTTAACGTCGTCGTGCTTGGACGGGATCTGATTTGCATTTGGGTTTTGATACACTCGCTAAGCAATTACGCACATCTCTCAAATTATGCGAGTGAATCTGTGTGTGTGAGATTTACAGTGTAAGCACAACTCTCGAATGAATAAATCTCACACACTAGGGAAATGCTCTTCACAAAAGCTGATTGAGACTCAGCAGTAGACACTCGTTATGCGCTCCTCTCTAATGGCGGTCTACTGCTTCGTCTCCAGTATTTCTTCCCTCTTTATTTTGAATCCTCCCGAAATCATCGCACAGTCATCATCTTTTAAATAGCCTCTGTTCAAATTCAATCCGTTGGACACAAATTCTTCCCGTTTGAAATATGTTATGTAAAGTACCGACAGGGAGTTTGTTAGAGTAGATGCCCAACTAGCCAACTTGTGGCGTGTGGGTTTATAGACTCTTGTATATGACAATCTTTATATATGATATTCGCATTTATCCATATGACATTCTTTAATTTCATTGTGTGTATGATGATTTACAATTGCGTTGAGTAAAGACCTAGAATGCACTAAAGCGTATGTTAGATGTGATAGTGGGTATGACGGCTATCATGAAACACATCTAATAGTCGCTGTGTATTCTGAACATGTTCCTGGTCGATTGGGCCGTCAAAATGAGGATAAGGCCGCCCGAGTTCGAGACTAGTATCTGCGATGCGAAGTACCATGTTTCATTGGTAGGGAGCATTGTGATGTTCTGAGCATGCAGATAGATAGTGACCTGGTGATCTATCGAACTACCCTCCTTCAGACTTTCCAAGTGGTTACCATTTGTCGAGTGGATAAGTCCGAGGTGTTGGTTGTACTGATTAGTCCTCATGACTCGAAACGTCATTGAGACTCTACATGATAGGCGTCTCACTTTGACCCGTTTGCCGACTCACTTGGGGTCATAAGGCGTCGGGATTGGGTGAGACCCCGATGCATGTAGGAGTCGATG
>KV019660.1:4549-28623 GCA_001598015.1 Dorcoceras hygrometricum | reverse complement strand
TGCTGATTGTGATGTCACTGCTGATGACATCATCTATGCTTAGCGCTCCAGCTGCTTTCTTTATCTGTTGATTGTGATGACATCACTGCTGATATCATCATCGCTGATTCCAGATCTTGCGCTTCTTCTCAACTGCTGATTGTGATGACGTCATCCTTGCTGCTCATTGCTTTCTCCTGAATATATGCTGAAGTCATCACTGCTGATTCTCGATTTCTTTACGCTTCAATCCAACAGCTGATTTCTTCCACTTCTGAACACTGTAGCTCACTGCTGAATTGTTCTTCTTCGATACTTCTCCAGCAGACTTCACAGTTCCTGTTCCAGCTGGTTCTCTTATTGGTGTTCCTGCTGGTCCACCTACGTCTTTGGCGCTTGCAGCTGATTCTTATCGTTCCAGCTGATTCACTATGCTCCAGCTGGTTCAACTTGGCCTCCGCCTGATTTCGAACACCTGGCTTAACTTTGGACGTCTCCATTGCTAATCCAGCTGCCGATTACAATGAATGCATCACACCAGCTGCTGAACTTAATCTTGAGAACCATCGTTTGGACAGATTACTGCTACTGCTGCTCTTCTTCTTCGATCCTGGAATCTGTACACTCAAGTGGAATTGTTAGAAACACAATAACATGTTTTGTGTAATTCAAAACTTAATCAGGATCTGTCAAAACAGATCCATCATTATCTATAATGTTCTTCTCAACTGAATTGATCTAATCTGCTCCGCTCTTCTCAAATGAACTGATCTAATCTGATCTGGTCTTAATTGTTATATCCTTCTCAACTACTCTAATCTTATTTGATTCGTTCTGTTCTTCTGCTCTTGTTTTGTTATGATTTGATCTGAATTGTTCTGCTCTTTTTATCTGTTCTGTTCTGATCTGATCTGATCTGAATTTAACTCTTCTCCTCAAATCTATTGATCCGGTCTTTTCTATTCTGCTGATCTGTACATTGTTCTGAGGTGATCTTTTAAAATTTTTGACAAAAAATGCCCTATTTTTAACATAATTTTTTTACATTATTGTTTTAAAAAAAACTTATAATCACTTATGTTTTGTTACTATGAACACTTTCTTAAACAGTTGAAGTCTGTGTCATTCCTTCTATCTTCTTTAGTTTCTAATATTAATTGGACATGACTTAGCTCGATATATTTCTCATGTCTTCCTAAGTAAATTGTTGGAAACTTGGAAACAATTAACCATAACATCCAAAAATCAAAGTACTTCATTTTTAGTAAAGAAAAGTAAATCGCAAGGAAAGCAATAAAACACCGATGTATCATGATACAATGGTCAAAGACCAATTTTGAAGGCTAAATTTGTTCCACATAAGATCTCCACCAACATAAACAATCTCGCAAAACTGAAGATAACAATCTTTTTGGCATAATATAAAAATCTTCTAAGAGAAAAAAAATAAAACAAAAAATTTTACTTTGTAACATAATAATGTTACATACTCTCTTCATCAAGTTATATAGACTTATTTTTCTCTTTCGATCGTTCCAAATATATAGTTGAAAGGGTTGATTTCACGGAATAATCCAACTTTTACACCTGTACCTTTAATTAGCCAATTTTTTTTTACTATGAACACTTTCTTAAATTAAACCATTAGTTTATATTAAGGGTTTTTTTATAATAATGTAAAATAAATATGTCAAAAATAGGGCATGTATGAAAGAATTCTAAAAGTACACCAAAACACCGTTACTGATATCGGACGCTTTGAAAATATATACATGGGCCGCTGCATCAAACAGCATACGATAAAAAAAATAAGAAAGTAGTGTCCACTGCTCAGCTCTCATATGTAGTGACTGTGTGTACTGATCGAACTCCATTCTGATTTGTTCTATTTTGTAGCTCTGTTCTGCTCTTTTTTATGCACTATTCATTCTTATTCTCCATCTTTCTTTAACTGAGCTGCTCTGATCTGATCTGCTCTTTTCTGCTCTAAGCTTATCTATAATGTTCTTTTCAACTGAACTGATCAAATCTGATTTGCTCTTCTGAACTGAACTGATCTAATATGATCTGATCTTAATTGTTATGTTCTTCTCAACTGCTCTGATCTTATCTGATTCGCTCTGTTAATTGTTCTGCTCTTCTTATTTGTTATGATCTGATCTGAACTTAACTGGTCTACCCAAATCTATTGATCTGGTTTGTTTCTACTGATTTGTACATTGTTCTGAGATGATCTGTTGTACTGATGATCTGAATTGTTTCTGCTCTTGCTCTGAACTGCGTTACTGATAGTGAACGCTCTGGCTACCGGCCCAAAAAAAAAAAAGAGATAAAATATGCACATGATCCGCTATTTGTTTCAGAGCTGATTTTTTTTATTTTTATTTATTGTCTACTGCTCCATGTGTAAATTTTCAGAGTGTCGGCTATGAGTAACGGAGTTTTATGGCACTTTTAAAAATTCTTTCACAAAAAATGCCCTATTTTTGACATAATTTTTTTTACATCATTATTAGAAAAAACCCTTATATCCACTTATTTTTTGTTACTATGAACACTTTCTTAAACAGTTAAAGTATGTGTCATTCCTTCTATCTTCTTTAGTTTCTAATATAATTTTACATGACTTAGCTCAATATATTTCTCATGTCTTCCTGAAAAAAATTGTTGGAAACTTGGAAATTAACCATAACATCCAAAAATCAAAGCTTCAGTTTTAGTAAAGGAAAGAAAATCGCAAGGAAAGCTATTATCCCATAAAACACCGATGTCTCATGATAGAATGGTCAGAAGACCAATTTTGAAGGCTAAATTTGTTCCACTTAAGATCTCCACCAACATAAATTTAGTATCAAAACTCAAGATAACAATCTTTTTGGCATAATATAAAAATCTTCTAAGAGAAAAAAAATAAAACAAAAATTTTACTTTGTAACATAATAATGTTACATACTCTCTTCATCAAGTTATATCGACTTATTTTTCTCTTTCGATTGTTCCAAATATATAGTTGAAAGGGTTGATTTCATGGAATAATCCAATTTTTACATCTGTACCTTTAATTAGCCAATTTCCTAGTAACATACCTTGACTTTGATTACACGACATGTGTTTATCTAAAAAACTTTTGCCCCATGATTTCTCGTTCCCTCTCTTTCATTCCTTCACTGTTTCACTCGAGTGCGTCCTACTCTCAGCCTGCCACTTGCCGTCCTCTGTCGGGAAGCTCGAGAATAACACACACACAATCACGCACCGCCACCACATCACACTACAGAATCTCCCAAAACATAGAAGATTCAATATTTCCCACTGTGATCAATCCAAAACCCAGTTCAGTTTTCCCATGGCATTGAGCAACAACATAACAGCGATCCTCAACTTCGTGGCCTTGATGTGCTCGGTCCCTATAATCGCCTCCGGAATATGGCTAGCCTCCAAGCCGGACAACGAGTGCATCCACTGGCTCCGGTGGCCGCTGATCTTCATCGGGATCGCCTTCTTGCTGGTGGCCTTCATCGGCTTCGTCGGCGCGTACTGGAAGAAGGAGGGCCTCCTGGGCGTCTACTTGGTGTGCATGGCTATACTAATAGTGTTGCTTCTTGTGTTGATTGTGTTGGCTTTCATCGTCACGCGCTCCAACGGCGCGTACTCTGTCCCCGGGGTGGGGTTTCGGGAGTACAGACTGGAGGGCTATTCTTCTTGGCTGAGGGATCATGTTACCGGAAGTAATAACTGGGGGAAGATAAGGGCTTGTTTGGAGGACACCCAAACATGCCCTAAGCTTGCCCAGAAATATGTCTCTGCTGCTGATTTCTTTGCTGCTCATCTCTCTCCTATTGAGGTAAAAACAAGTTCTTGATTGTTTCTTAAGAGTTTGTTCAAATTCTATCCTTAAAAAAAAAATCAGCTTTTTTAAGGATCAAACCAGAAGAGAATTTGAGACATAGGCTGTCAAGTATTCCATATTTGTCTGTAGTTATTGTGTCATCTTTAGAGAAAATTCTCTTTGGGGGGCCACATTCTCTCGTTGGAGTACCCTTTTTCAGTCCCTTGTTAAAGATTGGACTTTGATTATGGATCCAGCCTGTAATCTCGTTCTTTCTTCGGTATTTTTAAGTTTTATGCTGCCGTCTATGATACTTTTGGCATTTGTTTATAAGAATTGAAATCAAATTAAGCTCACCCTTTACATGAAAAGGTGTCCCGTGTGCTGTGATAATGTAAATCCTGCATCATATTTCTCGTTAACTACCGTGAATATCGGTTTCCTGTGTATTCTTCAATCTCCAACTTAAACATCCTTTAGGGCGGATTGTATAATGGGATTATTATTGGGCTATATCTGAATCAAGAGGATCGAACATAACTTGTGTATTCTTCTTTCTTACTACAGTCAGGGTGCTGTAAGCCTCCAATTGTTTGCGGGTTCCAATTCTCGAATCCTATAAATTGGAACGGGCCATCGAACGCAGCTGCAGCAGCCGACTGCGCGATTTGGAACAACGATCCCAGCCAATTGTGCTACAACTGTGATTCTTGCAAAGCTGGTTTGCTAGGGAATTTGAGACATGAATGGAGGAAAGTGAACATCATTCTAATAATCACAGTGGTGGTTCTGATCTGGGTTTATCTCATAGCTTGCAGCGCTTACAAGAATGCTCAAACCGAAGAACTTTTTCGCCGATACAAACAGGGCTGGGCGTAGTAAAAGGTGTTTCCAACCAAAGGTTTCCACTCTTTAGAACTTGTGTTTTTTTAAGTATCTTTTCTGTACCTTTTTTTTCTTTATGGGCTTTGTATGTATTCTTTGTAGTTTGTTTTGTGCTATGAAGTATAAAACTTTAATGGAGAGACTATAAAGGGAAAAGAAAAATGTATGAGTGGAGCCTCCGTCGCTTGTTCATATTCTTTGTACGTTGTTGCAGTCATTTCTCCATAGTTACAAATCTAAGTGGAAAAATGTTTTTTTATCGTAAATTTAATGTGTAGCTGTATACATCGACTCACCAGCCAGCTTACTCAAAACTTATTTGTTATACGTAGTCAGGCAGTTGCTAGTTTTCTCGAGTACACGACGTACATTGGATCTGTTCGACCAGGGTTCGGAGATATATCCACAGCCTGAAAAGATGTTGAGTGATCAATATACCCGAATATGGACTGTCGCTGTAAATCCTAAAATCGTGATATATTATATGTATTCTTGAATCAGTGAGCCCAGAATCTAAGGGAACATTACCTTAGGTGGCTCGAAACCTCCGGCATAATGGAAATAAGCACCGACTATCATTGCATGTTCAGTATCTCCAGTTGATGTCCATATGGAGATTGCCTTGGTCCAGAAACAGCGGTTTGAGAAGCTTATGGTGCAAGAACAATACACAAATTAAGATCCAATTTGCAAGAGAGATGGTTGAATGTTAAATGTGTCTGACATTATAAAGACACATGCATTTAAACAACCACAAACGAACAGCCTATAAAGCTAAAATTATCGACAACTTCTTGCTTCGTAAGTGTCGATCCAGCAGTTTACACTTGCAAGAAATCAATTTGCACTCACCTCATAACGGCAAGTCCGCCTGGTTTGAGGACCCGAGACATCTCCTTGAAGACCTCGAGGGGTTTTGTAAGGTAGTCGACACTAACCTACGACACAAATTCACGTCAAGCATTACCGTAAATCGAAACAGGTCAAAAGCTTGACACGTAAAAATACAAATAGATGCCTGTTCTCTGTTATAATAGGCGAACCGCTTTCTGTGAGGAGGTAACCTTGAAGAAATTCGCACCATGTGTGTTTCATATAGCACTCACAACCCATATATTATGATGCAACCAATGATCAAACTTTGAAATGTTGATTCTTCAGATGCATAGAATAGATAAAATCATATTAGGTTAGCAAGTAAATAAAACATACCACATTTGTAATAACGTCGAAGGTGTTATCTTCAAAGGGGAGTTTTGGATTGACATTTAAATCTTGCACAATATACTCTGTCAATACCTACATATATTCCGATGGAAGCAAATGAATTCTTTGATTAATGACAAGGGTATGATATCAAACACGAGAAACAATATCCAGCGATCGACGGATGTCAGTGTATCAATAGATTAAACATTATAAGTTCAATGACATGAATCTGTGGCATGGAGGAGCTCACCGGATTTCTCTTTAGCTCTTCTTCATTCAATCCCAGTCCCACAATCCTGGACTGCTTATATCCTTTAGGATAATGACTGACCTAGATGAAACATAAGAATCATGTTATGGTAGTGCAATGTTAATAGTAAAAGAGAATGAAGTTTAAGGTAAGATATATATCTACTCACCCAACTGCTGCACATGTCAAGAACAGCTACTCCTGGTGTATCACTCGGAGGAAATGTCGCCGAGTAGTACCGGGTGAGAGCAGCAATAGCAGGATCGTCGATATGAGTCACGAAACGTGGATTGTCATAGAACACAGTATCTGGAGACCTGGAAAAACATATTCTCTTCATCACAAGTTTATAAAAATAAAAACATACAACAGCACATACGAAAACGAAACGGTGTTCAAATGGATTGCTCGAGAATTTACTCGTCAAAGCGCTGGAAATCCTCTTCCCTGAAGGGAAACTGCTCTGGCCATTCCACATTCTCCAACACCTGAACTGAAAGAAAGTCATACACCATGATCGATATATACCAAATATGAGAGCTGGAAACTTACCGATTACTGAATACTACGAAATCTAGATTTCAACTTCCCAATAATGCAAGTTGTCAGCTTCCATATTGCACTATCTCTTTAAATAGAACTAATAAGTGCTTTACAAATATACAATGCTGAAATTCAAAATCCTCAGTTTCTAACATCCACCATGCCGAAAAACCTATGTCAAACCTTTTCCTGGATAAAATTTGTTGTCTTCAAACACACAACAGCGATCGCATTTCCAGATTAAGCTAAGCAAGCAACTAAAGAGAAGGGAGAAATTCAAACAGCTCAACCAGCATCTTCCCACAAAAATTCATAGGAAAATAAAGACTCCACAACTCATAAACCACACAAATAAGACAGAAACACCCAATTCATGAAACCCGACAACTTAATCCAAGAAAGTACTCGAAATATAAAGGTACAGCTTTGAAAAATCTGACCTTTTCAACAGCACCCTTTTGCCTGGCCGAAGCAATGAAAGATTTCGAAGCAAGATTACCAGCCATGTTCATCAACTGTGAAAGAAAAAATGGCAGCCCAGCAGTTATCAACACCCTACGGGGCGCTTTAAATCCATTACTTCTCTCTGAAAATTGTGGCACACAGGAGAAAGTAAAAGCAGGTAAGAAAGGATAATTGACCGCCGTTAAATTTCTTGGCCTACACTGCAGTCTGATGCCCAACATATTTGCCATCTCTCTGTTTTACATCTTTGTTATAATTATAGTTCCATGCAAAGGCCTTTCAGCTTAGGGAACTATATGCGGATCAAGAATTACGATTAACCAAAAACACATGGGAATGAAATTTACTTTTCGTCTTTGTTTTTTACAACTGATTACACGCGCGAATGGCTCGAGTTTTTAGGAATTTTGTGGTTTTTACTTTGGTGATAGGAATGCTGTTTACGTGGCCATCTTCCTTTCATTAATTGAAAAATAATATCCAAGACTTGTGGAGCTATATTTTCTTAATTTTTATATGGTCGTCCATGATATTTTGTTTTATTAGCTTAAAAAGAGGCATTGCGAAACAACATAATCTTTATTTTATATCAACTTCAAATAATAAATTAGTTGATATTTTACAAATTTATATAGTTATTTGGACCATCAACATTAAAGATGAAACTCTGTTGATTCATACTAGTGCTACATGCCATTTGACATATGTCATACTTCTGAATAAGTCTTTGCATATATAAATATACTGCGGTATAATAAAGTTCCACTCTTCAGCATGAACCAAATTTGTTAAGCAAAAGCGATTTGCCTTTCCTTGGGTTTGTGTAATAACAAGATATCTAGTTACAAATACCTTAGTAAAATGATAAAATACAGAATATCTTAAATTTTTTTACTCTATTTTTAAAAATATCTACAATAAACTAACCCAATGAGCATTTTAACTTCTGGTTTAATGAGATTAGAAAATATTCTATAATGTCACCTCAAATTGGGCTTGTGTAAAATTTGTGGGCTTTTGATACTCTTTTCATTTGACAACTCGATGGAATTGTGAAGCATATACATAGCTGAACCAGTGTTCAGGCTTCCAGCTATCTGCCATTTATTTGTTCATTATTAAATTCAAATATTATAGATCTACTAGAGCTGTAAGAATTCGATGTTGTTATGATCGGATCACATCACTCGCGCACATCCTTGCGAAACAGCACAGACAAAAGATGCTATCGATCGAGAATATTCGGAAGATGTAACAACTCCGATTTTTTAAAAGTTTTTAGCATCGAGAGTACATTAGGTAGACCCGGCCACGGGCCGGTTCCGGTTCCGGGTCGGCTGGTCCGGGTCCGTAAATCCCGGAACCGGAACCGGAACCGTGAGAACCGGTTCCGGGCTGGGTCTGGAACCGGCGGGTCCGGGCCGGTTTTCGGTTTTTTTTTTTCGATTTTCGTGGAAAACTCCGGTGAGAAACAATCTCAGTATAATCAACAGGTATATGCAATAGAACAAATAGACACATATCCATCAGTATCAGTTCTACAATGCAATGCAATGAATCTATCTCAATTCTTCGTATCAGAATTGATTCCATTTCACATCAATGCCATGAAGTTTCGTATACGATCTTGACATGGATATCCATCTATCGAAGTTAACTCAAACTCCGAAAATCAGGTCATCTCAGTCCTGGGCATTAGAATCAATTCATGTTCTCTTCGTGTTATGCAATCTCATGCAAACATAAAAGATCCACTACCTGTGATGGATCGACACACATAACTCAAGTTCTAAATCAAGAACAATAATCATAGAGTATGTGATTTTGTCGGGATAACTCAAGAAATCTCATTCTCGAGTAATCTAATCCCTGACTCTCATGTCAAATTATACCTTCGCTACTCTCTGTTCGAATTCTTCAGATATCTCTTCAACTTTATCGGTCCCAGTAACTTCACAGAATCAAATCCTGAAGTCTGTAGCAACTGTTACAAGGATTTCGAATTCAATCTTATTTATAACAAAGATCTCTGTTTTGCGGAATTTCCAACGTAATCGGTATGAATTCCACGTGTCATGCTAAGTATTTAAATACCATAATAGGATATACATCAACCGTTTGGAACCAGATTCTAACTGTTATATATATCGTTACCCAGATTCCTCAGCCGCTGTTTATTTGTCGCAACCATATCCATTCGCAACATTTCTCAATCACAACCAGACGTCATAAGACTCAGTCATAACAACCAGTCGCTGTATTTCTTTAATATCAAAACGACGCCGTGATAACTAATCCAAACGACGTCGCAACACCCCAACAGCTGGTTCCCCTGAAATACCTCAACGACTGGTCCCGCTACTAACTCAAACGGTGTCGTATAAAGGTTCCTGTTCATAAGTCAAAACGACATCGCGTTGTTCCCACGACTGGTTAAACCAACAGATACAACAAACCATCGACTGGTTTCAAATCACTCGACTGGTCACTGTTTCACAACCAACGACTGGTTCTCAAATCCCAAAAGCTGGACAACCAGACGACTGGATGCATCACTAACCAAAAGCTGGTCGCTTCCTGCGACTAATTTAGAAGACAAAAGCTGGTATCAAAACGCTGCGTTCCAACTAATTCGAACGACGTCGCATATCTGACGTCATCGAATCCGGTTGCTAACTCTCTCGCAAAACCAGCTGCAAGCTACAGGAGCGTTGACTGGCGTTGACGTATGAAAATCAAATTACGCGCATCGACTGGATCTCTTAGCGCTATCAAAACGATACCGTTTCATCATATGCTTGCGGTAATTCACGTAACGCACCAGACTTCATCTAAACGGCAGCGTTTCACTCCCAAATGCTAAGAAATCAGATTCCCCCTGAAATTCATCAATTCAACTCCGAATCTCAAACAGATTTCACCTGGAAGAATTTCAATTCGAAACATAACATTTCCAGAAGAAATTCGAGAATCCTCAACCAGACTTCATCAAAATCCGACGTCCGGAAATTTCGAATTTACTTAATCGCTACATAATAATCTTGGGCATTACATTTCTTCCCCTCTAAAATCTGAGTTCTCCTCGAACTCGTCAGCAGTCTCTATATATGCACATAAGAATAATGAGATAACAGCATCTGAATAAGAATTACCTCATTGGAAAAGATAGGGAAATCGTTGTTTCATATCTTCCTCAACTTCCCATGTAGCTTCTTCAACTCCATGTCGATTCCATTGAATCTTCACCAATGTAATAATCTTTGTTCTGAGTTGTTTTTCTTTTCGATCAAGAATCTGTATCGACTATTCAAAATAACTCAATGTTTCATCGAGTTCAGCTTCTTCAGCAGGAATAACATGGGATACATCAGGCAGGTATTTCCTTAGCATAGATACATGAAAGACATCATGTATACCCGCAAGAGATGGAGGTAATGCAAGTCGATAAGCGAGATCGCCTATCTTTTCAAGAATTTCATAAGGACAATGAATCTCGGAGACAATTTTCCTCGTTTACCAAATCTGATTGTACCTCTAAAAGGAGAAATTTTCAAAAATACCCTGTCCCCTGTTTCAAAACTTAAAGGCCTACGTCTGATATTAGCATATTTCGCTTGTCTATGCTGCACAGTTCTCATCTTCTGCTGAATCAACTTCACTTTCTCAGTCATTTCTCTAATCAATTCTGGTCCCAACTCAGGTACCTCTGATACATCATCCCAATATAATGGTGAACGACATCTTCGTCCATACAACGCTTCAAACGGAGCCATTTCAATACTGGTTTGATAGCTGTTGTTGTATGAAAATTCCACTAAATCGTGGATCTCTATCAGATACAATTGATTTTGGCACACCATGAAGTCTTACCACTTCTCTAATATAAAGATCTGTCATTTGATCGTGTCGATAGGTCATTCGATAAGGAATAAAACAAGCAGATTTCGTTAACCTATCAATAATCACCCAGATAGCATCACATCCTTGGGATGATTTTGGCAACTTTGTTACAAAGTCCATAGAAATGTGATCCCATTTCCATTCAAGAACTGACAGACTTTGTAATAAACCAGCAGGTTTCTTCCTTTCAGCTTTTACTTGTTGGCAAGTTAAACATTTCGAGACAAAATCAGTCACATCAGACTTCATTTGTTTCCACCAATACTGCTTCTTTAGATCATTGTACATCTTTCTACCTCCAGGATGCACACTGAATCTACTTCTATGGGCTTAATTCAAAATCTGATATTTCAATTCTACAACGTCTGGAACAACAAGTCTATTTCCCACATATAGAATATCGTCAGCGCTCACTCTATATTCCGACTGATGTCCAGATTTGACCATTCCAACAGATTTCTGGATATTTAAATCCTTTCTTTGTGCTTCTTTAATTCAAATCAATAACTCAGGTTCAGCACTGATAGCATAAATCCTCAGGGATTTTATGTTTGTCTCGAATACATACCCAGAAGTACAGCAATCATCAATCAATTTGGATATACCCACAGTAGACAATTATAAAGCACAAACCTTTCTACTAAGGGCATCGGCTGCTGCATTGGATTTTCCTGGATGATATTTGATTTCAATCAAAATCTTTCAATAAATCTAGCCATCTTCGTTGTCTCATGTTTAATTCAGACTGGGAAAACAGATACTTCAGACTCTTATGATCAGAGAAGATTTAAAATGTCTCACCATAAAGGTAATGTTGCCATATTTTTAATGCAAACACGATGGCTGCCAATTCAAGATCATGAATTGGATATCGGATCTCATGTGGTTTCAGCTGTCTCGAAGCATAGGCAATCACATGTCCTCGTTGCATCAGAACACACCCAATCCTTGGTGAGAAGCATCACAATACACCACAAAAACACCAGTACCCGAAGGGATTTTCAAAACTGGTGCTGTAGTTAACCTCTTTTTCAATTCAAGAAAAATGTTTTCACAAGCTTCTGACCAAACAAACAGTGCATGCTTCTGTGTCAGTTGAGTTATAGGCTTTGCAATACTCGAAAAATCCTGGATAAATCGTCGATAATACCCTGCAAGACCCATAAAGCTTCGAATTTCTGGCACAGATGTGGGTCTAGGCCAATTAATCACAGCTTCTATCTTACTTGGATCAACTGAAATCCCATCTCCAGAAATGATATGGCCAAGAAAGATCACTTTTCGCAACCAAAACTCACATTTCGACAGTTTAGCATACAATTTCTCATTTCGTAGAGTTTGTAAAACAGTTCGAAGATGGTTAGCATGGTCGCACAAATTCTTTGAATAAACCAGTATATCATCAATAAGGATAATCACAAAATCATCAAGATATTTTTGAAATACCCTGTTCATCAGACTCATAAACACTGCCGGAGCATTAGTCAATCCAAACGGCATAACGATGAACTCATAGTGACCATATCTCGTTCTGAATGCAGTTTTCGATATATCCTCATCTCGGACCCTCAGTTGGTGATATCCGGATCTCAAACAAATCTTCGAGTATACCGAGGAACCCTGTAACTGATCAAATAAATCATCTATTCGTGGTAACGGATATTTATTCTTAACCGGGGCTTTATTCAGTTGCCGGTAATCAATACATAATCTCATTGATCCGTCTTTATTTCGTACAAATAGTACCGGAGCACCCCAAGGGGAAACACTCGGTCTAATGTATCCTTTATTAAGAATATCTTCCAGTTGCTCTTTCAATTCCTTCAATTCAATTGGTGCCATCTGATACGGTGCTTTTGATATCGGTTGTATACCTGGCATCAATTCAATACTGAAGTCTACCTCTCGATATGGAGGCAATCCTGGAATCTCATCAGGAAAAACATCAACAAATTCGCAAACCACTGGTATGTCAACCAGATCCGGGCTATTCTTCTTTACATCTATTGCATAAATCAGGAATCCCTCCGCTCCTTTCTGCAATAGATTAGTCATAGAAATAACAGAGATCAAAGGAATTCTGTCTCGTGATCCCTTACCATAAAATTTCCATTCCGCAGTTTTCTCGGGTCTAAATCGGACCACTTTCTGGAAACAATCCACTGTTGCCCTGTACTTGGTTAACATATCTATACCGATGATACAATCGAATTCAGACAACCCAAGTACAACACAATCAATCCCAATCTCATGACCTTCGAACTGTAGGATACAATTCTTAACAGCTTTTACTGATAGCATACCTCTTCCCAGAGGTGAAGAGATTGATACTATCTCAGCTAAGAGTTCAACAGACAACTCGTGTAATACCACAAAATGCTCAGACATAAATGTATGTGAAGCACCGGTATCAACTAAAACATAAGCAGGATAATTACAAAGGTAGCAATTACCTGCTATCACGTCACCAGGAGCTGCTTGTGCTTGCTCTTCAGTCAATGCAAACACTCGTGCTTGCTGTTTAGGAGGTTGGCTCACTGTCTGGCTTCCTCCTTGTCTACCCTGTTGTGGATTTTGTGGTTGAAATGAATGTACCGAAGATACTTGTCTTTCTGGTAGTGGCATGGATCTCGATGCCCCAGTATTCTGTGAACTTCCAGAATCACGCTGAGGATAGATTCTGGCAAAGTGTCCAGGTTGATTACAAATACGACAAAGGCCAAACACTCCTCTACACTGTTCGGTGTTGTGTCTGCCTCCACATTTGGTACAGTAATCCCCGGATTTCTATCCAGTCCTTAATTGTTTGGAGTCACTTGAACTGGAGGAACTACTAGTACCTGAACGCTTGAATTGTTTTCCTTTCCCTTTAAAGAAATTTTTCTTTCCACTACTGCTGCTTCCAGCATCAAATCGAGGGGGCGGTGGAATCTATGGATTCTCCTGTGCTAATTTGGCTGCTGATGGCACAAATTGTGCTCTTCGTTGCCTTAGAAATCCAGCTTCTGCTCCTTTTGCACGATTTAATGCATCGACAAAAGTATTTGGTCGCCCAGTATTCACCAAGGTGAATACGTCGGGATTCAAGCCATTGATAAACTGATATGCTTGCGCTTCATCACTGATAGGAACATGTGGAGCGAATTTGAGCAAGCTTGTAAATTTGGAAACATATTCTTCAATATTCAACTGCCCCTGCCTCAAGTTTGCAAATTCTGCTCCTTCATCCTTTCGATAAGAGACTGGAAAGAATCGTTGATAGAAGGCTGTTCTAAATACTGCCCAAGTAATCACAGTACCTTGATTTTCAAGTGCTTTCTTTGTTGCTACCCACCAACTTTTACCAAGACCATGCAACTGGTGTATTATCAATTTCACCCGACGATCATCGGTATAATCTAGTGCTTCAAATAACTGTTCTATATCTTCCAACCAGCTCTCACAGTCTATGGCATTTTCTGTCCCTGTCAAGGTTGGTGGTTTAAAGGACTGAAATCGTTTCAACAATTTTTCCATCAGGGTTGCAGTTGCATTCAAAGTATCAGTCGATGTACTACCCTGCTCTGTTCGCGGAACTATTCCAGTCTGCCGGGTAGTTGTTCTTCGAGGAGGCATATTTAAAACAATCAAACAGACTTTTCATACTTCCTCATCAATCGATAACAAGTCAATTTCAGTCCGTCCTCTGATTATCATACATGAATGTACTGCTTCTCAAGAGATCGAGTGCTGATTCATGCTTCGTTTAATACATGTTACCATTCACTTCAAGAGCATGTAACTCTTACAACTCTTCGGTATACTCTTACCATTTATTCACAGTACTCACGTGATATAAATTAAAAAACAGTAAGACATATACCATGCAAGCATGCAATAATTCAATTGAGAAGAATCAATCTACCCCACTCATCTAATTCAATCCAAGAACTTAACATCGCTCTGATACCACCTGTTGTGAGGCTCTCTGCTCACAATTACTCTTCTAATCTTATCTTATGGGCGATTAATTAAATCAACTAGTTTAATTAGTCAAATCTGGTACTTTTTTTTTTTACAATGTTGGTCCGCAAAAGCTGGTCATTGAAAACAGAGCATAATAACGTGTATTTCCAAAAGCGGGTTATGTATAAACAGAATGAGACATTACAATGATTTTGTTTCTAAATACAAAATTTGACCAGCTGCTACAAAACCAGATTTCATCAAAACGCTAGCACTACAAGTGCAAAGACTACACTAGCAGCAGATCTCTAGTACTCCTTATTTGTCACCCATCTTCTAGGTAGCCAGCTCTCACTACCCTTGCCCAATCAAGTTAGTTCTTTTCTACCTGTTGTCATGCACACATACAAAACAAGACAACAGCCGGAAAACTCCGGTGAGAAACAATCTCAGTATAATCAACATATATATTCAATAATAAATAAATGTACAGCGAAGCATGCAAATTCTAAAATGCAATGAATCTATCTCAATTCTTCGTTTCAGAATTGATTCCATTTCACATCAATGCCATCAAGATTCCTATACGATCTTGACATGGATATCCATCTAACGAAACCAACTCTCCGAAGCTTTTAGTCCAGTAGAGTCAGGACCCGTAATCTTACAATTCAAATTCTCTTCGTGTTATGCAATATCATGCAAATATAAAAAGATCCACTACCTGTGATGGATCGACACACATAACTAAAGTTCTAAATCAAGAACAATAATCATAGAGTATGTGATTTTGTCGGGATAACTCAAGAAATCTAATTCTCGAGTAATCTAATCCCTGACTCTCATGTCAAATTATACCTTCGCTACTCTCTGTTCGAATTCTTCAGATATCTCTTCAACTTTATCGTTCCCAGTAACTTCACAGAATCAAATCCTGAAGTCTGTAGCAACAGTTACGAGGATTTCGAATTCAATCTTATTTATAACAAATATCTCTGTTTTGCGGAATTTCCAACGTAATCGGTATGAATTCCACGTGTCATGCTGAGTATTTAAATACCATAATAGGATATACATCAACCGCTTGGAACCAGATTCTAACTGTTATATATATCGTTACCCAGATTCCTCAGCCGCTGTTTATTTGTTGCAACGATATCCAGTCGCAATATTTCTCAATCACAACCAGACATCATAAGACCCAGTCATAACAACCAGTCGCTGTATTTCTTTAATATCAAAACGACACCGTGATAACTAATCCAAACGACGTCGCAACACCCCAACAGCTGGTTCCCCTGAAATACCTCAACGACTGGTCCCGCTACTAACTCAAACGGTGTCGTATAAAGGTTCCTGTTCATAAGTCAAAAAGACATCGCGTTGTTCCCACGACTGGTTAAAACAGCAGATACAACAAACCATCGACTGGTTTCAAACCCTCGACTGGTCACTGTTTCACAACCAACGACTGGTTCTCAAATCCCAAAAGCTGGACAACCAGACGACTGGATGCATCAATAATCAAAAGCTGGTCGCTTCCTGCGACTAATTCAGAATACAAAATCTGGTATCAAAACGCTGTGTTCCAACTAATTCGAACGACGTCGCATAGCTGACATCATCAAATCCGGTTGCTAACTCTCTCGCAAAACCAGCTGCAAGCTACAGGAACGTTGACTGGCGTTGACGTCTCGAAATCGAATTACGCGCATCGACTGGATCTCTTAGCGCTATCAAAACGATACCGTTTCATCATATGCTTGCGATAATTCACGTAACGCACCAGACTTCATCTAAACGGCAGCGTTTCACTCCCAAATGCTAAGAAATCAGATTCCTCCTGAAATTCATCAATTCAACTCTGAATCTCAACCAGATTTCACCTGGAAGAATTTCAATTCGAAACATAACATTTCCAGAAGAAATTCGAGAATCCTCAACCAGACTTCATCAAAATCTGACGTCCGGAAATTTCGAATTTACTTAATCGCTACATAATAATCTTGGGCATTACAACTCGCGCACATCCTTGCGAAACATCACAGACAAAAGGCACGATCTGATCGAGAATATTAGAAAGTTGTAAGAACTCGGTTCTTGAAAGTTTTTGATCATCGAGAGTACATTGATCTGATCTGATAAAACCATTAGGAAATAACCTAAATTACTCCGTGAAAATTGAAACGGTATTAAAACTAGTATTCCACCTGTGTGATGCACGAAAGATATAATTTAATTTTAATTAGGAGTAACACTATAAGTGAATGTTGTATTAATATTGATATTGGTACAAAACATTGAAGTAATAATTATTGAATAATTGAATTACCTATTACAAAATTCCACAATTTCACCAAAACTTTCATATACTATCATTTTAATGACATGTAATGTATTTGAAATACCAACTTCACCCTGAATTATTTTGATCAACACATTTGCAAATGATGATAATTGGATCGTTCCCTACTTATTCCAAGCAGGCAATGATGTCGTTGACAAGTCGTCCCACAAAGTACATGATAGTTTGTTGTCCTTTAAAAACAGTATTGTAGCATTTTTTTAAAACGACAAAATACTTTGTTATAATGTAAATTTTAATAGAAATTGCACATACTTAGAATCTTGTAGGGCAATATTGAGAAGTCTAGTTGATGGCCCCCAATTCGCTGTTATGTGGCGATACTCGTGTTTCCATTTACCCAATGATATCTCTAAAATTTAAAAAAAAATCTTAAACAGTAAGAAGTTTTGTTAAATAAATCAATTAATTATGTAACAATTGAATAACTATAACATATGTACATACCAAATAGCCAGTTTCTCCGATTTCGAGTTCTTCATTTCGCTAAAGGACTTGAATTCAAACATAATTGATGGAAATGAATCATCAAAGATTTCGCATACCTGAATTTTTGTGATGAAATTAATCTTATACTTGTTTTATTGTCTTATACTTTATTCGATTTTCCACAACAATGATATTATTTTATGACGAACGAACGTCCTTCTTGAAGAATGGGTCTCACTCAATCCAGCATAGGTCTTTTGACGGATCCATGAAGGTGGTCACCCAACAAAAAAAATCAGAAAGTGTAATATTTTTTTCATTTCAATAAACTTTTGAGAGATCTGTAAAAATATTCATACATTTTTATCATGGAAAATATTCAAGGCTGAAATCTCCAGTCTTTTCATACGCAGGTAGCTCATAATATCCCGGGCCCGTTGGGCCGGTCCAAGTCCTTCACTTAGTCTATTTAATTAGAGTTAGGCCTCATAATGTAACACACTTGATGCAAATCAAACCCTAAACCTAGAGCTAAAGCCGCCGCCTCCCTCCTCTCCAAACAAGCCGCCGCCGTCGCCTACCGCCGCCGCCGCCGCCGCTTCGAGTCGCCGGAATTTGTTTCGGCCAACTTGACGAGGAGAATCCATCCGCGCCGATCTCGTCAGGCCTTCTAGTGCAGGCTGACGAAGGAGTCTCGTATCCGGTCGTGGACCTGATTGACGTAGTCTACCGCAATCTATCGTGAAGTGCCGGTTTCCTCGAGAAACTGGTCGAAGCCAGGCACGAGTTGCCAGCAAGGTAGCAATCTAAACGCCCTATGAATGTCATAGTCTGTTATTTGTAATTGAATAGTATTGATCGTCTCCCGGCAATTTTTGTTCTTCCGCTGCCTCGCCGGGAGGCGTGATCCGGATCCGCCGCTGTTCCCCAACAGAAGGAACTTGTGAATGAAATCGATTGAGAATTCCCACACGTTGGAGTATCTGTTGAGGTACAATAATTATCCCTGTTAGGTAGGGCGAAACCGTAATACTTGAGTTGATATAAAGTTTAAAAAATGGGACTTGCATCGTTACCACCAGCTATAGCTTTGGTCTAGTGGTAAGCGCTTGATCATCCTAACAATTGGTATCAGAGCTAAGGTCATGGTTCGATTACAATTAATTGCAAGGAGTGTAATTATTGAGAGGTTGACTGTTGAGGTGCAATAATTAAATCTGCTAGTTAGAGCGATCGAATCATGACACTTGAGCTATTATAAGTTTTAAAAAATTGAAATTCCGCCGTTATCATTAGTTATAGCATTTGGTGTATTAGTAAACGGCACCCAATGCTACTAAATGTCAATTGTTGAATGCTAGAGGGATCACTATGTTTGTTGGGATATTCATGGAAGAGTCTAACAAAACTTAAGTCCATACACATTATCAATGTACAAATCTCGAAATCTCTTCCCAATGTCAATGGTACGGAGTCTCGTACAGCTTCAAGACCATAAAATAATTTCATGCGACTCGATTGAACAAGTGTGCTGCAATGAAATGGAAATCAATAGAAAGGCTTCTATTATTATTGAGTTCCCTACGTTTGAGTTTCTGATCCTCAGAGATCTGCCAAACCCTGTAGCTTTCACCCAAGTAGATGAAATCACAAAATCTCCTAAGTTAATAGATGTGAACTCAGAAATTTAACTCTCGAAAGTACAGTCGAAAAAAAAAACTCAGCTATGACTAAATCAACTCAGATCTGGGACGGTCAACAGTCAAATCAGATCTGGGACCGTCAACAGTCAAACAGTCAACTCAGCTGGTCAACAGTCAACTCAGCTTTGGAAAAGTCAATTCAGTTTTGACTAAGTCAACTCAGCTCACGAATTTCAGCAAGCTGCTACACGCGTACAGATCAAATTACATCTGGAAAGCCAATCATCAACAATCGTAACTGCCTATTTAGGGAGTTTTATGGTCAATTAATCGTCCAATTCAATGTCTAATTATGACTATAACGTGGTGATTAATGGTAAAAAAATGTGACCCTTCAAATTCCTCAACCTCTCCTATATATAACAAACTTCAAAGATGAAGAAATTCACTATATAAATATCAAGAAATCCTGTAAAAAAATCGTTCAAGTGGCAGCCATTTCAAAAACAAGAAATTGATGTTTTGAGTATTCCAGCATCAATCTGAAGGCCTAATGTTTGGAACCTATTTTCACTACTCCCATTCTTAGAATCCGATCTTCACCGTCCAGAATTTGATGCTTTATATTATGAATACTAGGTAAAAGTTTCCCTCCAATCCAACGGTTATATTATGAAAATAAAATTCGCAATAATGCTGCACAGATTACATGTGAGGAAACTGCAGTTTCTGTTTATCATCCTAAACAGATTTCAAATGACCTTGATATCCGATCTCCACCATTCAGATTTTACTTCGTTATCATTTACATATGGTGTCCAAATTTAATTCCAATCCAACGGTTAAAAATTTTTAAAACTCCTTGTACATCTTTCTGTACAGATTCCATACGAGAAATCTGCAGCTCTTGTCCATCACTTAGAACGGCTGCAAATTTCCTCGATAAACGATCTTCATCGTTCAAAAGTTATTTCATCATGTTTCACATATTCTGTTCAAATTTCATCCTGATCCAAATGTTAGATTTTACTAAACTACTTTTTCAATATTATTGTACCGATTATATATGACAAAACTATAGCTTCTATTCACCATCCCAATATGGATTCAAATGGCTTAAAAGTCCGATCTTTTTCGTTCATGATTTCTTTTTTTCCTTTTGTGAACAAGCCAACCAACTTTGGGCCTATCCGACAGTTTCGTATACTGAAGATGCATATGAAGCTATATTCGTGATCCTCTTTGAGTAGCAACCAGATACTAAATCAAGCATTGCCAACACATTTCTCATATTTTGAGCAGTAATCAAGTAAGTGGGCTTTTGTTATGTATTCATTCTAAAATATTATATGGTATTCATGCTACATTCTGTCTTGAATTATCATTCGAGATTTCGTTTCGTGTCAAGTTCATGCTATGATCTATGCTCTGTTTCAGCACTGATGTTTCTGCCGTAATATAGATCTACGGAATATTCTGCACTCTGAGTTACAAGATGTAACTATGCCTCGACCCCTTAGAGGATTAAAAATTAGAGACTAATCAGTAAACCATAGAAACGAAGTAATTATCAGTGCTACATGTTCTCTGTTATATGCTCTGCTCCGTTCAGCGTCTTTGAAATATTTCCAAGTTCAGTTCAGTTGTATATATATTGTGACGCCCATACCCATGAAAATCAACGGAGTGGAGTTAATTGAATAAACAAGAGGAATAGAAGGCTGGATGCGAAATGTTGTATGCTATGTGGTGATACTCGTGTTACCATTTACCCAATGATATCTCTAAAACTAAAAAAAAATCTTAAACAGTAAGAAGTTTTGTTAAATAAATCAATTAATTATGTAACAATTGAATAACTATAACATGTGTACATACCAAATAGCCAGTTTCTCCTATTTCGAGTTCTTCATTTCGCTAAAGGACTTGAATTCAAACATAATTGATGGAAATGAATCATCAAAGATTTCGCATACCTGAATTTTTGTGATGAAATTAATCTTATACTTGTTTTATTGTCTTATACTTTATTCGATTTTCCACAACAATGATATTATTTTATGACGAACGAACGTCCTTCTTGAAGAATGGGTCTCACTCAATCCAGCATAGGTCTTTTGACGGATCCATGAAGGTGGTCACCCAACAAAAAAAATCAGAAAGTGTAATATTTTTTTCATTTCAATAAACTTTTGAGAGATCTGTAAAAATATTCATACATTTTTATCATGGAAAATATTCAAGGCTGAAATCTCCAGTCTTTTCATACGCAGGTAGCTCATAATATCGGGAAAATTGCAATTTGAGGGTCAATTACAATTTTGAAGGGTTAACCTCTTTGATAATATAGAATGGAGGAGTCATATTTTCATTATGGATAATATAAATTTTTTGGACCGAGTGTTATTGTTTATATATCAAAATAAGATGTGGTTTGTATAACTCAAGTGTTATTAACATGATTTTAGAACCAGTGAAAAACTTTAATACTTTTTAAAATTTCAAGGTAGTCATATTTAAAATTTGAATTTGAATATAATATTAAAAGTTTAAATTAATGTTGGTAAGTTAAATTTGCCTCGAAATTGTAGTTCAAATATTTGAGGCACTGTTATGTAACTGTATTTAATATAGTTATATTTTTATATATTGAGAATATATATATATTATAGTGTAATTATAATTTTATTCAAACTTCAAAATTAAAAAGTATACCATGAGACATCGATAATCTCTCTTGAAATTAACACATCAAATATATGAGATTAGTAATCTCTCTTAGAATTGGCACTTCAAATATATGAGACGTTGAGAATGTATTTTCATTTATAATCAAAGTTTTTATTAGTAATTATAAATATTAATATTGTTATAGTTGTTAACTAATATTTTTATTAATTGACTAGTTCTATAAATAGATAATATATTTTAGCGGGAACTTTCCATATTTATAAAAACTTAGCATATATATATAGTTTAGAAAGCATGTATGCAAATTAGATAAGCAGTAAAGAGATTATATAGATGATTTGATTATGGAAGTTCGAAGCAACCGCTTCTATATCTCCCCTTCTTTCAAACTGGAAGACTTTCAGTAGAAGACTTTGATTTATACAAAGTTGTATAAACCCACCCAGCTGGGACTTACAACACTGCCAGGGCTAAACTCCAAGATTCCATTCTGCTATACTCTGTTCACTTATTTAATGTATTTGTGAGAAAGATTACTACATTGATTCGATTCGATTTACATTCACTTTAATTTGTTTCGCTCAGCTCTCATATTTGTGAGTGAATATCATGTGTGTGAGGACTAATGTGAAAACCCAAGAATTTAGCTATCGGAAATTCGGCCCACGGAAAAAAAATTAATTACGATAGTCAACTCAGCTGGTCAACAGTCAACTCAGCTTTGGAACAGTCAACTCAGCTGGTCAACAGTCAACTCAGCTTTGGAAAAGTCAATTCAGTTTTGACTAAGTCAACTCAGCTCACGAATTTCAGCAAGCTGCTACACGCGTACAGATCAAATTACATCTGGAAAGCCAATCATCAACAATCGTAACTGCCGGAAATTCTGCCCACGGAAAAAAAATTAATTACGATAGTCAACTCAGCTGGTCAACAGTCAACTCAGCTTTGGAACAGTCAACTCAGCTGGTCAACAGTCAACTTAGACTTGGAACAGTCAACTCAGCTGGTCAACAGTCAACTCAGCTTTGGAAAAGTCAATTCAGTTTTGACTAAGTCAACTCAGCTCACGAATTTCAGCAAGCTGCTACACGCGTACAGATCAAATTACATCTGGAAAGCCAATCATCAACAATCGTAACTGCCTATTTAGGGAGTTTTATGGTCAATTAATCGTCCAATTCAATGTCTAATTATGACTATAACGTGGTGATTAATGGTAAAAAAATGTGACCCTTCAAATTCCTCAACCTCTCCTATATATAACAAACTTCAAAGATGAAGAAATTCACTATATAAATATCAAGAAATCCTGTAAAAAAATCGTTCAAGTGGCAGCCATTTCAAAAACAAGAAATTGATGTTTTGAGTATTCCAGCATCAATCTGAAGGCCTAATGTTTGGAACCTATTTTCACTACTCCCATTCTTAGAATCCGATCTTCACCGTCCAGAATTTGATGCTTTATATTATGAATACTAGGTAAAAGTTTCCCTCCAATCCAACGGTTATATTATGAAAATAAAATTCGCAATAATGCTGCACAGATTACATGTGAGGAAACTGCAGTTTCTGTTTATCATCCTAAACAGATTTCAAATGACCTTGATATCCGATCTCCACCATTCAGATTTTACTTCGTTATCATTTACATATGGTGTCCAAATTTAATTCCAATCCAACGGTTAAAAATTTTTAAAACTCCTTGTACATCTTTCTGTACAGATTCCATACGAGAAATCTGCAGCTCTTGTCCATCACTTAGAACGGCTGCAAATTTCCTCGATAAACGATCTTCATCGTTCAAAAGTTATTTCATCATGTTTCACATATTCTGTTCAAATTTCATCCTGATCCAAATGTTAGATTTTACTAAACTACTTTTTCAATATTATTGTACCGATTATATATGACAAAACTATAGCTTCTATTCACCATCCC
>KV019659.1:0-27642 GCA_001598015.1 Dorcoceras hygrometricum | reverse complement strand
GAGCGGTTGCAAACGAGAGGAGAAGAAGAGAGCGTTGAACAACTCGATGAAGCAACCAGCACGAAGACAAGACCAGCTCAGTGCAAACTATAATGAGATAAACTGGCAAGTTGGTTCAGGTCAAACCAACTCAGATAGCATAACAGATACTATCAAATCTACGAGCAAAAACAATTTGAATACAAGACTACACGAAGATTGCTTTTCGGTATTCAAATTGATTTGCTTGTATTGTCTTCTCAAAGTACAGTGCTCACGTGCCTAAAGTGAAGAAAAGCCTGAGACGTATTTATGGGCAAATGATGCAAAGTACAAAAGTGTCAGAAGACTTTCAACGTCTACATCTTTGTGTCCAACGGTTTAATCTCCGCGACAGGCTATAAATAACAAGAGCAGAGCACAAGCAAAGAGCAGAGCTGAACAGAGAGAGTGGGTGTGCAGAAACTAAAACAGAAAACAAGTCTACTGCACAACTGTAACGCCCAGACAATTTTTATAGGCCACAATTAGAAAGTTATAAGATTTGAGGGATTAAATTCTAAATTTATTCAGCTTTCAATTTAGTTGAATTCAGCTTTCGTTTTTATCAAGTTGAATTTCAGCCTTGTAGTTGCGTGAAATCAGCTTTCATTATTACGTTGAGTTGAGTTCAGATTTGAGCTTTTTGCGTTAATCAGTTCCTGCCTTAGTTGAATTGATTTCAGTTATAAGAATGCACTTGCAGCAGCTGCATGGTTGATCCTACTAGCCAACTGAATCCTTCGTTTTTTGTAACTAAAATAGTTCAGTTTTTATTTATGCATCATATTTCTCTTTGAAATGGAGTAGCGCTATTAAAAGACTTTTTGGACATATTGATTAAACATGTTCCTTTCTTAGGCATTCTAAGTCATATATATATAGAGTGTTAGACACATAATGCATCATTATTTACAAACCAAAACATTTTCCAAAAATCAAGCGGTGCTCTCTGTGAAGAAACCGAACAAAACCTTTCAAAGCTCTTTCGGAGGAGACAAGCGGTGTGTTGGTGATTGTCAGGCTTCATCTGTAATTGTGTTACAGAATTCAGGCAAGTAAACTCTGTTTCTTGCTACACTCATGAAAGCATATATTCAGTTCTGTATGCATGTTGTATGTGTTTTAAAGATTTGAAGATAGCCACGGCTGTTCTTCAAAGAAAATAAAAGTTCATGTTCTGTTTTTATGAAGAAGTACGTGTTTACTGTATTTTGATTCAGAAAAAGATTTTTGAACAAGTTTGATGATGTTCTTCCAGTTAGTTCTTGAGTTTTCTAAAGATTTTCTTCGAAGTAGCTTACAAGTAGCTTATTCGATCAATTCCAGAGACTTTTGAGATATTTTGATTTCTTCAGACTGAGGTTTTCCATCGTTGTTCATGTATGTTCATATGGCTAAGTCTGAAGTCTGGTTCTTAAACCAAAAGCCGATGTTTCTATGTTGAATAAACTCTAAAGCGTGATGTTCAGATGTTGCGTTAAGTCTATGTTCAGATGCAAGTTTGTTTCACATCTGAATTGGGGTTAGATCCTTCACTGTTGATTATTTCAATACTGAGTTGACCATTTGACATCTGAATTAATCAATCCAGTTGCGTTGACATCTAAGTTGACCAACAAACAACATCTAAATTCTTTCTTCTTTGTCGAGACTTTTACGTATGTTTCAGATTTTGTTCCTTATTCATTTCCGCTTCAATTCGAAAGATTTATTCGATTCATTCGAATAGTTTCGAGCGACTTTATTCAGTTTTCATCTTCGCAAGTTTTACAGAGAATTCTCATAAAATCCCAGAGCATCATTAGACATTGAAAACCAGTAAACCGTACCAGAAAGAAAAGAAAATCAGATTTCTATGAAAGAAAGAGCAGAAAGAAAGTAAGAAAGTTTAAGAAAAAGTTTTACAGATTATGATTAGACAACAATTGGTTTCCCAAGGAGGGTGAGTGTCTGGGTACGATCCAGTGTGCCCCTTCAAATGGAAAGGGACAAGATTATAGTTGAGAGAAACTGTAATCCCTTTCCAAGGAAGGATCAGAGTTCCAGACTGACGGGTCTGTAGTTCCCTTCACATAGATGGGATTTATCCCAGCCCCTGATATCAGTTGAGAGTTTGATCAAACGATCAGAACCACTGTGCAAGTGTTTAATTCATAATTTCCAGAAAAGAAAAGAAAGAGCGCAAGCGTGATTTTAATCACAGCTCTGTAGAAAGTTTAAAGAAAATGTTTTCAGAACTTGTTTATAATTATGCTTTCAGTTCATTCAGATTTCACAGTTATTGCTTTTAGCTTATTTTAAAATTAAGCTATTCAGATTTAGATTCCAGTACAATATTAAATATCGTTTGCTTGTGTTATGTGTCTTCGACATTCCAGTTTTTACCTTCTGAGCCCCTAGGCTCACTAGTTTTCATTGAGTGCAGGTAATGAGCAGTATGGAGCTGGATGGTGATGAGTTGAACGAAAAGTTATGTTTATCGTGGACACCAGATTCCGTTGTTACTTGAGATCCAGTTTTTTTGTTGTACATACTTTAGTCATAATTTTGTATAAAGACAGATTGCAAGTTTATTTCTTTTGTCGAAATCTGTACCAGAATTATTACTTAATGAATTATCAGTTTCGTTATTTTTCAAAGACCAGATTTAGTTCCGCACCTTTTATTTGTTCAGATCTGTCTTCCAGACTTCGCACAATGACTTGTGATTATTTGCATTTTAGTCTAGAGTTAGTAGCGACTTTTGTGTCAAGTAAGATCGAAATTTTTATACTCTACAATTCGAACCCCAAAGTTCCTTAAATGCCTTTAAGAAAATTCGGGTCGCTACAGTTGGTATCAGAGCATGGTCCTTGAGATAAACACACTTACAATTTGAACAGCTCTCGCCAGCCGTTTCTGAAATTTGTGAGTTTTATTTCATGTTCTAGCATAAAGTAATCTCTCATAATAGAATTGTGGTGGATTTGGACTATCCTTACAGATATGGCACGATGAGGTAGAGGAAGAAGAAGTAATATAGAAGGAGATAGTGAATCAGAGGGCGTGAATCATGTCCTTAATAGTATGACACAACTTTTTAGAATGTTTGGTTGACCAAACCAATCAAGGGAATGGTCAATCATCAGGAAGATTGGTTAGTAGAGAAGATCCTCAGGAGAGGTTAAGAAGACAGAGACATCAGCAATTTACTGGTTCTACTGAAGAAGTAATATAGAAGGAGATAGTGAATCAGAGGGCGTGAATCATGTCCTTAATAGTATGACACAACTTTTTAGAATGTTTGGTTGACCAAACCAATCAAGGGAATGGTCAATCATCAGGAAGATTGGTTAGTAGAGAAGATCCTCAGGAGAGGTTAAGAAGACAGAGACATCAGCAATTTACTGGTTCTACTGATCCTCTTATAGTTGAAAGCTGGATCAAGTCTATGGAAGTAATTTTCGAGTATTTGCACCTGACAGAACTAGAGAAGCCTCGGTGTCCGATCGATATGCTGAGAGGAGATGCTATGATATGGTGGGAAGGAGCCAAGTTGATAGTAGACTTGGAAATGCTCACCTGGGAGGAATTTAAGAGAGTATTCTTCGAGTAGTACTTTACTGTGGACGTGAGAGAGGAGCTACAAAATGAGTTCCTAACTCTTAAGCAAGCAGGTATGTCTATGCGGGATTATATCCGTAAGTTTGAGAGGGGATGACACTTTGTTCCTTTGATTGGAACCAATGCAGATGTCAAGTTTCGACATTTTATTAACGGGTTGAAGCCTATGATTAAGCATGACGTTATACTTGCAGAACCCGTGGATTATAGAGCAGCTGTGAACAAAGCTCTACGGGCAGAGCAGGACTGGAGGCAATAGAGGATGAGAGACAGTTAAAACGACAAGCGTTCCAGCAGAAAGACCGTAGAAAATCTAAGAGGCCAAACAACCAGCAAGGGTCTCAAGGGAAAGGACCAATAGCTGCCCAACCTGTCTCTACTGTTCCCAAATTTGGGAATAGGCCAGTATGTCCCAATTTCAAGAAGAATCACTCTGGTCAGTGTCGTTTTCGCCAGAAAGGTTGTTATACGTGCCGAAAGACGAGTCACTTCTCTAAGGATTGCCCCCAGAAACAACAACTCATCACCAGCAGGGCATACGTGATGATAGCAGAACAAGCTCCAGCAGATACTACGGTTGTGACTGGTCAGATTGTTGTCGCTAGTATGTTTACCTTAGCATTGTTAAATTCTGGTGCAACTCATTCCTTTGTATCAGAGAGATTTGCTAAGAATTTACCAGTAAAACCAGAAGTGGTAGAAGTAGGATATTGCATTCAGATTCCTTCGGGTGGAAGTATAGTGACCAATCATGTTATTCGAAATATAGAACTTAAGCTTCAGGGGAATATTGTCTATGCAGATTTGAAAGTATTGCCACTGCTTGAGTTTGATTTAATATTGGGAATAGATTGATTAACTAAGTATGGAACCTTTATAGATTTTAAACAGAGGACGATTGAGATTAAATTACCCAGTGGAAAAATTCCTTCCTATTCAAAGCTGACAGATTTGATAGCACACCTAAGATAATATCAGCTTTGAAAGCCCAGCGGTGTTTAAGAGACGGATGCCAAGGATATTTCGTAAGTTCTATGTCGATAGTACTAGATGCTAAGATTAATTTGGAGGACGTAGAAGTAGTGAATGAGTTTCCAGATGTCTTCCCAGAAGATATCTCAGGTCTTCCTCCAGAGCGAGAACTAGAATTTTCTATCGATTTAGTACCAGAAGCTGCCCCAGTTTCCAAGCCTCCGTACAGACTTGCCCTTAAGGAAATGAAGGAGTTAAAAGAACAGATCCAATATTTATTGGATAAAGGTTTCATCAGACCCAGTACTTCGCCGTGGGGAGCTCCGGTGTTGTTCGTAAAGAAGAAAGATGGAAGTATGCGTCTGTGCATAGACTATAGAGAACTGAATAAGTTAAAAATTAGGAATAAGTACCCTCTTCCTAGAATAGATGACTTACTCGATCAGTTACGAGGAGCTGCTGTGTTTTCAAAGATTGACTAAGATATGGTTACCATCAGCTGCGAGTTAAGGAAGCAGACGTGTATAAAACAGCTTTCAGAACTAGCTATGGCCATTATGAGTTTTTAGTTATGCCCTTTGGATTAACTAATGCGCCATCAGTGTTTATGAATCTGATGAATAGAGTATTTCAACCTTTTCTAGACAGATTCGTTATCGTGTTTATAGATGATATACTCATTTACTCTAAGAGCATATTTGATCATGCAAACCATCTTAGAGAAATTTTGCAGATTCTGAGAACTAAGAAATTGTTTGCTAATTTAGTAAATGCGAATTTTGGATTGAAAATTTTGTATTTTTTGGTCATATTATTTCGAAGAATGGGATAGAAGTAGATCCTTCTAAAGTAGAAACTGTTAGAGAATGGCCGGTACCTAAGAGCGTAACAGAGGTTCGTAGTTTTTTAGGACTTGCAGGTTACTACAGAAGGTTTATAGAGGGATTTTCGAAGATAGCTGTTCCTTTAACAACATTGACTAAGAAAATTGCTAAGTATGATTGGACTCAAGAATTTCAGTCCAGTTTTGAAAAATTAAAGTTGGCATTAATAGAAGACCCTGTTTTGACGTTACCATCGGAGAAAGGAAATTTTGTGATTTATAGAGATGCGTCGAAGACAGGACTAGGAGCTGTTTTGATGCAAGATAAGAACGTAATTGCTTTTGCTTCTAGACAGCTGAAGATTCATGAGAAGAATTATCCTACGCACGACTTAGAATTAGCAGCAGTGGTTTTCACATTAAAGATTTGGAGACATTATCTTTATGGAGAGAAATACGAAATCTTTACTGATCACAAGAGCCTTAAATATTTCTTTACCCAAAAAGAGCTTAGCATGAGACAAAGGAGATGGTTCGAACTGGTTAAAGATTATGATTGTGTGATCAGTTATCACCAAGGTAAAGCTAACGTAGTAGCAAATGCGTTAAGTAGGAGAAATGTGGTTTAGCTCAGATCTCAGTTCAGATTCCATTAGCGATAAAGATTAACATATTTGAACTGGGAATAGTTACGAAGGAGAATGCTGCTAAGCTATCAGTTCTTACGATCCAGTCTACTTTAAAAGATCGGATTCGAGAGGGTCAAGCAAGGGATGAGCAATTACAGAAATGGAAGAAGCAAGATGAAGATAGAGGAGGAAATCTTTATACGATAGAAGGGGGAATTATGAATACCAGAACAGGTTGTGGGTACCACGTATAGATGAGTTGCGCAAAGAAATTATGAATGAAGCCCATAACTCACCGTATTCATTTCACCCAAGAGGAACAAAGATGTATAAAGATTTGCAACATCTGTTTTGGTGGCCAGGGATGAAGCGAGATATCTATAACTTCGTTTCCGAATGTTTAACATGCCAGCAAGTGAAAGCATAGCATCAAAGACCAGCTGGGATGCTAAAGCATCTCCCTATACCAGTATGGAAATGGGATAACATAGCGATGAATTTTGTCGTAGGATTACCAAGAACAGTCCATGGATTTAATACTATTTGGGTTATCATCGATAGATTAACCAAATCAGCACACTTTCTACCTGTTAAGACAACATACAATTTAAATAAGTATGCTGAATTGTATGTTAAGGAAATAGTTAGACTTCATGGAATTCAAAGTTCTATAGTATCAGACTGAGATCCCAGATTTACTTCTAGATTCTGGAAAAGTTTACACAAAGCTTTGGGAACTAAGTTAACCTTCAGTACAGCGTTCCATCCTCAGACAGATGGATAGTTAGAAATAGTTATACAAATACTGGATGATTTGTTACGTGCGTGTGTTCTTGACTTTGCAGATAGTTGGGATTCTAAATTGCCCTTAGTTGAGTTCATAATAACAATAGTTACCAAGCTTCAATAGAAATGGCTCCATATGTGTATGGCAGGAAACGTAGATCACCGATACATTGGGATGATGTAGGTGAAAGAACAGAGATTGGAACTGATACTATAGAATAGACTTCTGAAGCCATTAAGAGAATACGTGATCGAATGAAGACGGCACATATGTCACGCCCCGAGACCGAGACTCATGACATCGACAATATTAAACAATTATAAAAATTGTAAAACATTAAGCCATCATAGCATAGCTCAAACCAGTCTATTAATAATCGAAATATAATCGTTTTTACATCTGAAAATAATATTTGAATAACGGAATGCGGAAGCGAAAAATACATAATTAAACAGAAATCTGAATCTTCACCAGCCCCAGAATTGTTCTTGCTCTTCTTCTTCTACCTGCTCTTCATTCTTATCTGGGTGGAGAAGTAAGGGGTGAGTGTTTGGGGAAACACTCAGCAAGTGGGGGATACCATTCGAGCAAAACAACAAATATATATACATATTTAACAAAATTCGGAACAGAGCATAACAAAGCATAACAGAGCATAACTGAACCCAACGAAATACATATTAGCAAAAGCCCACTTACTAATTCAAAGTCTGGTTTTACGTGCACTGGGTGAAGCCTGAAATCTGGTCTTCCTAAATCGCGGAGGTGCTTGGCTCTTGTGAGGAATCTGGTGTGAAGTCTGGTAGCACGAATCCTGCTATTTGAACGAAGTCTGGCAGTGAATCGATTGCCCAAATTCTTCCTAAGTCTCGCACCTGCTGGACCGTCGCTTGCACAGAACTTTGGCTAAGAATTCTGCTGAAATTTCCGCAGAGCTTTGGCGTGCAAAACTGCTGTTTTTCTGACTGAGAATTCGAAGTAGCGTGGGAGCTTATCTCTTGTTTCGCTGTGAATTTCGAACTGGTGTGGAATTGGTGGAATCACAATCGGTATATATAGGTGGCGAGGAAGGGGTTCAAGCTTCCGCCATTAAGGCTCTTAATTCCCTATCATTACGTCGACTGTTACGCGCGCATGATTTACGGGTTTTAATTGTCCATTACTTCTCTCAATTCGACGGTTACTGCGCGAAATCTGCTTTGTACGCGTGAGAGATCTCTACGACTTTCACTGGTGAAGTTTCCTGTACAACAATCTTGCTTCGCGTCGAGAAATTCTAACTTTTTCGTGGAGAAGATGAAGTCTGCGTCGCTGCTGAATTTCGTGTTGCTGCTGAATTTTGGTTTGCTAAGTCGTCAGCTGCTGGATTTGCCTTGCTAATAGTCCATCTGCTGAATTCTTTGTTTGGTCAAAGCTGATTTCTTTTCAAACTCAACGACTGATCCTTAGCGTTAAGTCAAAACGTTGTCGTGTCAACTTATTCAAGCGACACCGTTTTGATATCGTTGACAAGTACCTGCTGGTTATCTTTAAGTAATGTACCTGCTGGACTCTTGTAACAGCTGATTCGAGATACCTGTAGCTATCCGCTGGTTTTTAATCATCGCACAAGTCATCTGCTGAATCTTTAGCGTGAAGGCGAAACGCTGTCGTATCGATTTATTCAAACGACATCGTTTTGCTATCGCTATCTTCCAGTACCAACTGCTGGTTTGCGCTGTAGCTTCCTGCTGATTGCTGACGTTACTGCTGACGTCATCATTGTTTAGCTTCCCAGCTGGTCTTCTCGCACCAGCTGATCTTTCTTCGTCTGCTGAATTTGCGTAGTCACTACACAAAACGATGACGTATCATCCTTCCCGCTTCAGTAACTAATTCGACGCGCAACTGCTGGTTCCACGAAACGACGGCGTTTCATTCTCGCGCCATCAACTGCAACATAGACTGAAGAGCTATGTAGATAGTCATCGCCGAGATCTGAATTTTGAAATAGGAGATCATGTGTTCCTAAAAGTAGCACCGATGAAGGGTGTTATGAGATTTGGAAGAAAAGGAAAACCGAGTCCCAGATTTGTTGGACCATTTCAGATTCTGGAAAGAATCGGAACTTTAGCTTATCGATTAGCTTTGCCTCCAGAAATGTCAGCTGTCCATAATGTGTTTCACATTTCAGTGTTGAGGAAATATGTTGTAATTCTTCGCATATACTTAGACATGAACCTATCCAGTTATTACCAGATTTGACTTACGAAGAGGTTCCAGAGAAGATCCTTTCTAAAGAGAATCGTAAGTTAAGGAATATGACTATCCCTATGATTAAGATTCAGTGGGCAAACCACTCAGAAAGAGAAGCTACATGGGAAGTCGAATCTGATATGCAGAAAAGCTACTCAGATCTCTTTAAGTAAGTAATTTCGAGGATGAAATTCTTTTAAGGATGGTAGAATTGTAACGCCCAGACATTTTTATAGGCCACAATTAGAAAGTTATAAGATTTGAGGGATTAAATGGAAATGCTAAATTTATTCAGCTTTCAATTTATTTGAATTCAGCTTTCGTTTTTATTGAATTTAAGCCTTGTAGTTGCGCGAAATCAGCTTTCATTATTACGTTGAGTTGAGTTCAGATTTGAGCTTTTTGAGTTAATCAGTTCCTGACTTAGTTGAATTGATTTCAGTTATAAGAATGCAATTGCAGTAGCTGTGTGGTTGATCCTACTAGCCAACTAAATCCTTCGTTTTTTTTAACTAAAATAGTTCGATTTTTATTTATGCATCAGATTTCTCTTTGAAATGGAGTAGCGCTTTTAAAAGACTTTTTGGACATATTGATTAAACATGTTCCTTTCTTAGGCATTCTAATTCATACATATATAGTGTTAGACACATCATGCATCATTATTTACAAACCAAAACATTTTCCAAAAATCAAGCGGTGCTCTCTGTGAAGAAACCGAACAAAACCTTTCAAAGCTCTTTCGTAGGAGAAAAGCGGTGTGTTGGTGATTGTCAGGCTTCATCTGTAATTGTGTTACAGAATTCAGGCAAGTAAACTCTGTTTCTTGCTACACTCATGAGAGCATATATTCAGTTCTGTATGCATGTTGTATGTGTTTTAAATATTTGAAGATAGCCACTGCTGTTCTTCAAAGAAAATAAAATTTCATGTTCTGTTTTTATGAAGAAGTACGTGTTTCCTGTATTTTGATTCAGAAAAAGATTTTTGAACGAGTTTGATGATGTTCTTCCAGTTAGTTCTTGAGTTTTCTAAAGATTTTCTTCAAAGTAGCTTACAAGTAGCTTATTCGATCAATTCCAGAGATTTTTGAGATCTTTTGATTTCTTCAGACTGAGATTTTCCATCATTGTTCATGTATGTTCATATGGCTAAGTTTGAAATATGGTTCTTAAACCAAAAGCTGATGTTTCTATGTTGAATAAACTCTAAAGCGTGATGTTCAGATGTTGCGTTAAGTCTATGTTCAGATGCAAGTTTGTTTCACATCTGAATTGGGTTAGATCCTTCACTGTTGATTATTTCACTACTGAGTTGACCATTTGACATCTGAATTAATCAATCCAGTTGCGTTGACATCTAAGTTGACCAACAAACAACATCTAAATTCTTTCTTCTTTGTCGAGACTTTTACGTATGTGTCAGATTTTGTTCCTTATTCATTTCCGCTTCAATTCGAAAGATTAATTCGAATAGTTTCGAGTGACTTTATTCAGTTTTCATCTTCGCAAGTTTTACAGAGAATTCTCATAAAGTTCCAGAGCATCATTAGACATTGAAAACCAGTAAATCGTACCAGAAAGAAAATAAAAACAGATTTCTATGAAAGGAAGAAAGAAAGTTTAAGAAAAAGTTTTACAGATTATGATTAGATAACTTTCCAGAAAAGAAAAGAAAGAGAGCAAGCGTGATTTTAATCACAGCTCTGTAGAAAGTTTAAAGAAAACGTTTTCAGAACTTGTTTATAATTATGCTTTCAGTTCATTCAGATTTCACAGTATTGTTTTTAGCTTATTTTAAAATTAAGCTATTCAAATTCAGATTCCAGTACAGTAGTAAATATCGTTTGCTTGTGTTATGTGCCTTCGATATTCCAGTTTTTACCTGCTGAGCCCCTAGGCTCACTAGTTTTAATTGAGTGCAGGTAATGAGCAGTAGGGAGCTGGATGGTGATGAGTTGAACGAAAAATTGTGTTTATCGTGGATACCAGATTCCGTTGTTACTTGAGATCCAGTTTTTTTGTTGTACAGACTTTAGTCATAATTTTGTATAAAGACATATTTCAAGTTTATTTCTTTTGTCGAAATCTGTACCAGAATTATTACTTAATGAATTATCAGTTTCGTTATTTTTCAAAGACCATATCTGTTTTAGTTCCGTACCTTTTATTTGTTCAGATCTGTCTTCCAGACTTCGCACAATGACTTATGATTATTTGCATTTTAGTCCAGAGTTAGTAGCGACTTTTATGTCAAGTAAGATAGAAATTTTTATACTCTTCAATTCGAACCCCAAAGTTCCTAAAATGCCTTTAAGAAAAGTCGGGTCGCTACAACAACCCTGGGAAAACATTGGTGAAACCAGCTCAGACATGAGCACTTCCCAGTGTGTGAGATTTTTATCTTTGAGAGATTGAGCATACACCATAAATCTCACACACATACACATTCACTCACATTCGAGAGATGAACAAAAACGGAATAGAGTGAATGTAAATTAAAAACTCTCGATTGTAGCCTTTAGACAGAGACGTTAAACAAGTCTAGTTGTCTTTCGCACTAAGACGTTAAAGAAGTATGTGTAGCCTTTTTCATTGAGGCATAAAAGAAGTGATGTTAGACAGACAGCTTGCGGGCTTAGTGTGCAGTGGTGTTGCTAGGAATTCTTGCGGCTGTTGGGCGTTGGAATGGGTTGCAGCGAAGGGTCGCTGTAATCAAAGCCTTCTAGTGGATCCTTCCCGATTGCGGAAGAAGGGGAGACATAGGAGATTGAGCTACGAACTTCCATAAACAAATTGGAGCGTATTTCTTTACTGTTTTCTGCATTTACATTCACGCATTACATATTTGTTTACTACGCATAAAACCTTAAATGAGTTTTCGAATATAAGAGTTTAGTTGAGTTATTTCCGCATGACTTTAATTAATTACACAATCTATATCCCGGTTCACAAATACTCAAGAACACTGAGTCATTGAAGCTCAAGATTTAAGGAACCAGATCGTTTGTGCTAAATCAGCTCGCAGAGCCGCTGGTAATCCGGACCAGCTCGCAGAGCTATTGGTACAGCTTCATGCCGATCTGGTTTCGCAGTTGCGTGCTGGTTTTCAACTTGCAAAATTTTAAAATGCACGTAATTTACAGGTTTGGTGTTTAGGCTGTGTGAGAGCCAACATGAGTTATGGTAGAGCTCATGAGCACCTCATGTTTTCGATCCCAACAATTGATATCAGAGCGCTTTTTGCGATCAGGTACCCCGTGTATTGGGACCAACAATCTCACACACGATTCAGTCATACATTTGAGATTTGAGAGAAACAGAAAAATGAGTGACTCAAAAACAAAAACGACTTCCTTGTAGTTTTTGGACAGAGACGTTAAATAAGTGCATGTAGCCTTTCTCACTAAGGCGTTAAAGAAGTGATTGTTAGACACACAACTTGTGGGTTGATGTGCATATGTGCTAGGAGTTCTTGCAGTCGAGGGCTGTTGGATCGGATTGCAGTGGGAGTCGTTGTAATCAAAGTCTTCTAGTGGATTCTTTTCGTTGCGAAAGAAGGAGAGACTTAGGAGATTCAGCTGATATGCGTCGTTCTAATCTGATCTGCATGCTCTTAGCTGATCGACACGCTCTGAGCTGGTCTGTGACGTCCTAAGCGGAACTGTTCGGATTCGTGTATTTGTTATCACCAAAACTTAAATTTTATTCTTAACAATCATCACTATGGCCAAGGTTTGATCAACCAAAATTTTAATTAAAATAATAGAAGTCTTTAATAACTATAGAATTTTTTAGTACAAAATTTATTTTTTGATTCATTCATGACTTTCTCGAAATATATAATACATTGTTTGGATTAGCCGATGAACAAAAATAATTTGTTTAAATAAAAAACTTTTCTTAGAAATACACTGTTTTATAATTCCCATATTTATTAAACTTGGAAATAAATGTAAAATCTATGAGTTAGACCTACAAATAAAAATTATTATTATTTACTATTTCATAGCTCATATCCAAGAAATCTCATCAATATCGCAAGAGTTTTTATGTAATTAATAAGATTCTAATTTCCCTCATGAGTAGGATTTTTATGCAATGGTTTCACGTACCAATAATCGATAAATAATTAATTCAATCCATACTTCAAGTAAATTTAATATTTTTGACTTAAAAAAGATATATTTATTTTACGGACGAAAAATAGTAGTTTCGAAAATAGTTGTATGAGAAGAAGATAAGATCATCTCCTAGGAATTTTTTAATTTCAAAAGACTGAACTTCTCCCAACGATATCAAAGATGTTCGATAAAGGCGTGGAGCTCACACCAATGGTGCGAGGAGTAATATACAGTAGTATAGAATTTCACACCCAACACCAGGTCATTTAAGAACGATTAGCAAATTCAATCGTCCGAGTCGGAAGATTAAACGTAGAATAAATTGGAGAAGTGAATAATAAAATATAGATACAAAATACTAATTATAATAATTGTATCTCCAATCTCACCCCCTCTTCCTCGCCAAGAGTCTTCCTATTTCGTGCGACATTGCTGCTGCTTGCTTCCGCCTGAAGGTTCTCCCACGTCTCTCTAGATGCAGACAAATTCGTAATCATATATTATATTATTAAATTATAACTTGGGACTTCTGCAATTATTTATTCAATCGTTTGTCGTCGAACAGCACTCGACTCCGTTTGTCCAAGAAACCCACGAAGCCGCCTGTTTAGAAAGAGCAAAATCGCTCGAGTTGCTTGATAAAATTTGTTTTCTTCACGACCCTGTGAAATCATCTACTGTTTCTTATCGTTAGCTGTTGGTTTTGCTTAAAATTAGTTATGGAAGTATAGTATTATGTAAGAAACCCTTTTCTTATCTGCCTTTGTTTTCACGTGCCGTGCTTTGCTGTTTTGCTATGTTGATTCGTTGCAGGGTTCCTTGAAATTGTGAGAAAGGTTTGGAGGTCCCTGATAAAAAGTTATTCGGCTGGTGCCGTTAGATTTGTGCCTTTGCCACGTTAGAAGTTTCTGCCGATTGGAGTTCTGTTTTCAGTTTTTCCTTTTTCTTTTATTTCGGGTGTTGGGTTCGAGGAAACTGTTTAAATCTGCAGATCTCTGCGTTGGGTTTTCGAATTTTGGGCTTCAGTGACGGATTTGCTGCTTAGACTTCTGTCACTTGGTGAAATCGTTGATTGGGGTTCCATTATTTGCTATAGTTGCTTTGCGGACAGAATCTTTCTGGGTTCTGCTGGTTTTGCAATTTCAGTTGTGGTGTTAAGCATAATACAATCTGTGTGAAGGGGTAAAATTGTGTTTAGCTACTCTTGTACCTTTAGTGAAGTTTGATTCTTGGGTTTCTATAGCTGAGGTCATTGATTATTTTCGGTGGGTCGAGGAAATGTCTTCACATGCTGCAGGTGTAGTTGAAGGGGGAAAGCTTTTGATTCATATTTCTGAGAATGGGCACTCCTATGCACTTGATTGTAATGAGTCCACTGTTGTTGAGACCGTGCAGAAGTTTCTTGAATCAGCTTGTGGGATAATGTTCAATGATCAGCTTCTTTTGTGCTTGGACATGAAACTGGAATCACACCGCCCCCTCTCCGCCTATAACCTCCCTTCTCATGATTTAGAAGTATTTTTGTTTAACAAGGCAAGGATGCGGAATAATTCACCTCCCCCTGCTCCAGAGCAAGTTGACATTGCTGATATTCCCGATCCCCCTGTACCATCCTCATCTCACGACACTCATCCTTTGGATAATGCCTCGGATCCTGCATTAAAGGCGCTGCCTTCCTATGAGAGACAATTTAGGTATCATTTTCAGTGTGGACATGCTATTTTCAGTCGTACATTAGCTAAGATTGAGGCATGTAAGAGGTTGTTGCAAGAGCAGAAGGTGCAAGAAAGGGCGTTGGAAATTGCCCGTGGTAATTTGGATCATTTCTATAAGATTGTACTTCAAAACTACAATGATTTCCTAAAATGTTACTCTCAGCAGTATCGCAACCATGCTAGCCTTCTTGCCAACTTTGGTAGGGATATTGAGAAATTGAGATCTATGAGACTTTTTCCTGCCTTGGTGACCGGTAATAGAAAATGCTTACTGGATTTTGTGAAGGAAGAGAACTTGAGGAAAACTGTGGAAGACTGTAGCATTTCCCACAGACAGTTCGAAAACAAGGTGTCAGAATTCAAGCAAGAGTTTGGAGACCTAAAGCGCAAAACAGAAAATTTATTCACCGGCAAGGCTTCAGTTCTTGTCAAAGACTTGGATACGACTATAAAAGATCACCAGTGCTTTATAAATGAGCAGAAGAGCATAATGCAGACTCTCAGGTATCTCTCTCTTCTTTCATATTAATTAGAGCACCTATTTCATTCTTATTTACAAATGCTTATTTTCAGAGTTTATAAGTTTGAGTTTTTCTGAATGCAAAGTGTGAATTTGGGGGAAAGACTTATTACCGACTGGCGGAGAAGCGTTTGTTTGTATGATCATTCAGAGCATTGTGGACATTCGTCGTGCCTTGCACGAAAGTACTTTGTTGGTTTAATTGCTGTATACTTGCTTCATTTGTCAGCTCTTATATTTCTATTGTATAAGACATTTTATACACTTTTGGTGATGTTAAGTATATCTGATATATGTCTGGATAATGTACCGAATGCATATTCTGGTTTAATTGTTACCAACTGGGTCTATCTGGTACTATCGCACTTGTATCCTTGTTGTCATCTTCGTAATCATGACATGGCCTTTTAATCTGTTTGAGTAGAAAAACGTATGCAATTGACTAACGCGTTATTGCATTATCTTACTTGATTTGGTTCCTTTCTTTTATAGAAATTGAATGAATGTTTGAAAGCAGAAGGAAAGTTATTCAATTGAGTCATTGTTGATAACTCCTATTAGAAGGAAGAAAATTGACACTGAAAAAACTCGCAGTAATCATTAGCCAAGAATAAGATTAAAGAGTAAAAAAAATGATGGCCTTGAATATTTTGTGTAGCCACTATCGAATTGAAAAGGTCAATCAAGGAATGAACATTCGCATCTGTCAAATTTATCATCATACTACATTACCGAAATGGGACCATGGTTCTCAACTTCAGGGTCTGAAGTTCATGTTTACTTGTGCCAAAGTTGCTTGCCTAGGTTCTTGGGCAAGAAAGTTTGTCTTGGAAACTAAGCTCTATATGTTATTGAGTGTATGTTATGAAAGAAACTTTTGAATAGTTTATGATGCTTGTTTAAGGCTTTGCTGTTTTTATGTGCTTGAAAAATATGAATTTATGGAGTTGAAGAAGGCCAGAAGGTAATTTTTGGAGCTTTTGTTTCAATTTCCTTTTATCTGAAAAAGTGCTTTTTCAAATAATTCAAACATAAAGAGCTTATGTGTATATGTTTTCCTAGAAAATTTTATCATCATCTGAAACAAATAAATACTACCATAAATTCGTCCATTTCATTATCTTTAGATAATTTTTTGTTACTTCCAAAACCTATTAAATAATTAATTTGCACTATAACCCTGGAATACTATTATTAGATTTTAAAACAATTCTATTCAGCAATTTCTGACATGATTTGAGTTCTTTATTAGTAATTTTATTTATCCTAGACAGAACTGAATATACTATATATTTCCCATGGTACATTAATGCATTAATGCTGCAGCTAAGATTATTCTAATCAGAGACATTTGACCACGGTATTGAAAATGGATTGAACTGGAAATTGGAATTATGTTGCTGAATATTTTTATCCTTCTCGTGTGTTATTCTCTTGCATTGTATGTTATGCTTCCTGTGGCTTCTCCTTTCCGTTATAGCTTGCTTGATAAGTATTATTTTGTGAAAGTATCATGTCTGTTGGTGCAGTAAAGATGTAAACACAGTGAAGAAACTCGTGGATGACTCGCTTTCTGGCCAATTTACGTCTTCACTGCGTCCTCATGATGCTGTTTCAGCCTTAGGTCCTATGTATGATTGTCACGATAATAATTACCTTCCAAAGATGAAAGAATGTGATCATGCAATTTCGACTTTGCTTAGTTTCTGCACGGATAAAAAAAGTGAGATGAATATATTTGTGCACAATTATATGCAACAGATTGCATATATCCAGTACACCATCAAAGACGTGCGTTACAAATTTTCCGTATTCCAGGAAGCTTTGAAGCGTCAGAATGATCAATTTGAACCCTTAAAAGTAGTGCGTGGGATTGGTCCTGCTTATAGGGCCTGCCTTGCAGAAGTTGTGAGAAGAAAAGCAGAGATGAAGATCTACATGGGCAAGGCTGGGCAAATGGCAGAAAAACTTGCGACTGAGAGGGAATCAGAGGTTAGGAGACGCGAAGAATTTCTGAAAGTACATAGTAGCTATATTCCCCGAGATATTTTAGCATCCATAGGATTGTATGACAATCCTAATCCATGTGATGTCAATATAGCTCCTTTTGACTCTAATTTACTTGATATTGAACTTACGGATGTTGATCGTTATGCGCCAGAGTCACTTTTAGGGCTCTCTTTAAAGAGTGAGAAGCATGGGTCTTCTAGGAGTTCATTATTGATGTCCGATGATGGTTCTCAATCTGCTGAACTTGAAGGAAATGCGGTGAACTTTCAAGAAAAGTACGGTTCATATGAGTTACTTGAGGGGATGGAGCTGGTGGAAATTGCAGGGACTAGCAAGATGGAAGTTGAGAATGCAAAACTGAAAGCTGAACTTGCTTCTAAAATTGCTTTCTTGTCTTCCATATGCACTGAATTCGATTATGAATCACTTGGTGACAGTAAAATAGAGAGTATATTGAAAAATGCTGCAGAGAAAACTTCTGAAGCTTTGCATTTGAAAGATGAGTATGAAAAACATCTGCAAACATTGCTAAAAGTGAAGAAGATACAGTGTGAATCTTATGAGAAACGGATTCAGGAGTTGGAGCAAAGGTTGTCTGATCAGTATCTGGGGAGACATAAGCTTTCTGATGATGAGAATGGCTCTAATTTTGCAGTTTCTTCTGCAAAGATTGATGATAACAAGTCAGAATTGTCAGGACTTGAAGGAATCCATATTCCAACCTCAATGGAAGAAGTCTCTTGTGCATCCAGCCCAATAAAACTTGGGCTTCTCCCTGCAGGAGATAAGGCACAAGAACGGATTGATGATAGTATGACGGATTCCTCTAGCATGATTAATCCCAATCCTCTGTTGGATTCGTCAATGCTTGATCTACATAGCGATAAAGGGCTTCTGTGTGACAAAAACGAGAAGGGAAAGTTGTTGACAGATGAGGGCATGGCACTTGCCTCTAGTAATATGGCAGTTAGCATGTCACAGCCAACGGGTGTTCTATCCTGTGAAACAGTTGTTGAACTAGGGGTGGATGCTACAGAAAGTGACAACTTTGTGATGGAATTACAAAATGCCTTGGCAGGGAAAGTGAGTCAATTAGATAATGCTGAAACCAAAATCCAATCATTAATGGATGAGGTCTCCAAGCTTGGAAGGGAGTTGGAGATCAGTCAGAAGCTACTTGATGAATCTCAGGTACCACCAACTTGAAACTGATTTTTAATTTTTCCGGGCTCGGGGTTGGGGTTTCTGTCACATAACATGCTATTGATTGAAGTTATAGGCAAACAACTTTTCCTCACTCACAGTTAGTCTTCAGGATGTCATTGGTTGGTTCTAATGGGAAAGTAGCATGTTTCTGTTGACGTTCACATCACTACATGCTGTCAAAAACTAAAACAGAAGTAAAGTAATTGTATTTTCTACATTTACGGCTTGTTTTTTTTGGGTGCTCTGAGAAAATAACAACCGTCCAAAGAAGTAGTGTAAAACAAGCGGCATATGCCATTTGATTGCAGCGAGCTTATAGTATAAATGGCCAAAAGATGTTAGCTCTGTGCTTAGTTGGGACTAAATGCCATAATTCTTGATAAAAACAATTATTTTAATGAAGAAAAATCCTCCCATCCATTCTCCCCCATCTGTAATTTGCCCTCTTTGTATTGCTTATTGGAATAAAGAGTACTGTAGGACAATTTGCTCTACCACCAGTCTTTAAATGGAAGAGAAATACTGAAATTTTTTAAAAAATTTTATCATTTGCTTGTTCTTGAACTATGAAAGTTATACTTGATATCACATGCTAATGTATATGCTAATTTAGTCATTATTAGAATAGGTTCCACAGGGCTTTTCCGTAAAGAATTTTTTGTTTACACTTGGTAAATGAGATGTGAATAACCAACTGCCCTGTGCTTTTGTTCTTATATTAGAGCTGTAATTTGTTGAGAAAGTAAAGTGTAGTTGATTGGGATAGCTTTTCATTCTTCTGAAATCCTCGTAGTGCAGACTAAGATGTACCCAAAAATAGAATTTGTTACTGGCATAAATTCTGTAAAATACTAGAAGTTATCTGTCATGAACTTGGAAGTTTTATTTGATAATCTAAATGAGCTACGGAGTTCAAGATTTCTAGTGTCTCCAGTAAACAGGCATAATCATGGATTAAGCCCATCTGGCAATATCATGATGTATTTAGCTATTATTGACGTCTTGTGATGGGTTATTCTTTGTACCCTTTTCCTCTGTTTTGGTAAATTTTGATGATAACCTTTCTACTTATGTGTTTAACTTTTATGATCTTTGGTTAATAATTTAAGATAAACCTTTCTTTAATCTTCTAACTGTTGGGAGCAGTGAAATTTGTAAAGCTTAATTGCTTAAAGAGAGTTTAAAAAAACATTTTGAACTTTTGAGGAGAGCGTAAGATATCAAAAGGATTTTCAATGTTAGAACTGGCATTTGAAGTGTTGGCTGGCACATTAAATGGGCTCTCTCTCATTGAGGTTTGAATTAGAGGTTTTTGCTGTACAGAAAAATTAAAATGGATTTCGTGGGAATACAACCCCCAACTTGTATGAGTTTTTGCTGGAAGCAATGATGCAAGATCATAGTTGTTAAAAGCGAGCACCTGGTTTCGTCAAGGCGACAGGTGCAGCCAGGTGTGCACCCCATGTGCCTGGGTAATCTTCCAGGTGCATGGCTTAAGACAGGAACACTTCAAGCGCAAATTTTAGCCAGGCTCAAGGCCTGTTTGAGGCAGGAAAGCGTTCTTTATGAATGTACGAGCACGGTACAATTCATAAAGCCAATCGCAACCAATTCTGAAACCCAGTTACTACGAGCCCGTAACTATCTAAAATTGGAAATCCTTGCGTGCATGTATCGGCATGTAGACTCTTGATCTTCCCCTATCTCCCTCAAACTTCAGACTTAATTGCACCAACAGAGCAGCAGAATACTAAACGGAAAAAGTTAGGTTTTGATTCCTCACTTTCTACCCATTCCAATCATGCAGCCGACAACCCTTATTGGAATTTTTTCCTTTAGTGTACTTTGCACTTATGATTTACTGATGAATTTTAGATGATTGAAGTTTTCTGACTATGATTTACCCTAAATTAGGGATGAATTTTTCATTTATATTGTTTGATATATTTGTGAAATATTTATTATAGATAATATCATATAATTCTAAATTGATATATGCAGAGTTTTAAAATTTTTCACATGAGCTTTACTTGATAAAATGTGCACTTGGCCTTGTGCTCCAGGTTCCAGGGCACCCTAGCGCTTTAGCACATGTTGTGCACTAAATAACTGTGTAAGATCATGTATGCAAATTGCAGGTTGTACTGTCAGGAAAGTAATTGTATTATTTGGATTCACCAAAAGATTTCTTCACTCAGTGATACAATCATTTGTTGCTCAGAAGTCCTTTCTAGGAATATCTAAGTTTAAATTTGTTTTCCCATCAATTTCTTCATTCCTGGACATAGAAAAAGGAGCTTGGTTTCCACAGATTGATCCCACCATGTACTGCTACCATCATCTGTGCTCGTTTCTGTTGCAAACATCTTCATTATAATGCAGTAACTAATTTCAGTTACTCATTGATCTAATTGCAGATGAATTGTGCTCACTTAGAGAATTGTCTGCATGAGGCAAGAGAGGAAGCTCAAACCCATCTATGTGCAGCTGATCGTAGGGCCTCAGAGTATAGTGCATTACGTGTCTCTGCTGTCAAAATGCGTGGCCTTTTTGAAAGACTGAGAAGCTGTGTTCTGTCTGCGGGGGTGACCGATTTTGCTGATTCATTACGTTCTTTATCTCAATCTTTATCCAGGTAAGCACAACTGCCTTCTCTTTATTGCATTTGATCCTGATTACTTTTAGGACGTCAATTGTGCCATTACTGAGACACTGTTTTATCATTTGCTATGAAGATGTAGGAAAAAATCCTTTGTTACATATTTGGAGATTCTTTTGGCATGCCTCTTAACTTAGCATGTTACATATCTGTCTGCAAAATTCATATGTTAATTCTAATAAGATAGTCCAGTAATTCACTCAGAACAACCGAAAAGAACCCAAATAATCTTTTCACGGTTCTAAAACTGTCTCAACTGCTCATTTTCTGAGAGCCTGAATATTTGGTTTCAATTAAATGAGAGTTGGAGATGGTTTGGAGGTGGTGACATTGCCTATGAAAGTTGCTGATGTTCGATCGAATTCATCCTAAATTTGCAGCAACAAAAGCGATGATGATAGTACTGCTGAGTTCCGGGAATGCATAAGGGTACTGGCAGATAAAGTTGGTGTTTTGTCTAGACAACGTGTGGAATTGGTCGACAGATACTCGAAAACGGAAGCAGCAAATGAGAAGCTTAACAAGGAGTTGGAGGAAAAGAAAGAGTTGGTCAACGCACTTTACACGAAACATCAACTTGAAAAGCAGGTATTCTGCATTACAACTCATTTCTGATTCACTGTTTCAGTGCACATCACCTCTCCTTTCATTTCGGTACCTATTTGACCAAGATTGGAGGAACTACTCCCCCTCTTTACAGGCAAACAAAGAGAAGATATCATTTAGTCGGTTAGAAGTCCATGAAATTGCTGCATTCGTTCTCAACTCTTCTGGAAACTATGAGGCCATCAATCGTAACTCCCCTCATTATTATCTTTCGGCTGAATCAGTAGCCTTATTTTCTGATCATCTTACAAGCCGGTCAAGCTATATCGTGGGCCAGGTTGTACATATTGAACGACAGACAGTGAAACCACTACCTCCATCTACATCATTTCAAGCTGATAGTTCTAGAGATCGGCTAGATATACTGACCCCTGAAACTGGAACCAACCTTCTGACATTTAAATCGGGTTCTACTTCAAATCCTTATGGTCTTCCTGTGGGATGTGAATACTTCGTAGTGACCATAGCCATGTTACCTGATACAATTATTCATCCGACGAATCCTTCCTGATCTTGGTTGCAAATGGCAGATAGATGTGATGGAAGAAACTTGATGTGAATGTATATATACATAATAGATATTACATATTCAGCTGTACTACTAAAGATGAATGATCTTTAGTGAGGATTCGACTTGCTCTTTCCTGTATAGATTAGAATCAGTTTAATCCCATCTCTTTGTACATAAGATTTAAGATGATGCAAGAAAATTTGTGTATTCGTTTCTGTGAATATATGTTTGTACAGATGCTTCTGCCTTTCGTGTTTCAAAACAAAATCGTCATGGAGTGTCTGTGTCCTGAATAAATATCTAGAACAAACAAAACCAACGCTTCCAACCACCATTTGATTTTTTAGAACCAAATTTTAATTATTAATTATATAAAACTAGCACGGGTGACATTCTAGTTTTTATTTATTTAAAATCTAAATCTTTTTCATTTGATATCATCTCATTTTCGGTTTTCAATTTTGAAAATAAGAATAAAAATTTCCAACATAAGTAAGATATATTATAGCCTACGACACGCGATGCGCATCTCAAGACAGTTAGTAACTACCTACTATATTATTTTCAGTGTAAAGGTGTAATGACAAAGCTGAAAGTGGGAGCAACCAAAAAGTAGTGTAAGAAACAACAGAGATAACCCATGCGGCATTCCTAAAGATAAAAAATATAACATAAGATGTAAAATTTCAAACAATTCAAAGATCACTAAAAATGTTAAAAGATTCTTTAATTCTTCTGCTGCAAAGAGGACCCTTGAAAGGAATAGGAAGTTGCGGCGATAAGTACATGGACAAAATATTAGGTTTTTAGTTTGCTCGGTTGACTTTGAGATAAGGCAGAGCACCAATGACGTTGTTATAGTCGCTGCGATTCACTTGTACCTGTGGAATACACGAGCAGTGCAAGTGAGGATATCCAAAGCCAGAAAAAGAGGAGCAAATTAATGAGAAATCTTGAATTGATTTGATGTGTTGTCCTCCATTTTTCTCACTAAAATAACGTCCCTATGTAAGGAGTGGATACTTGTTTCGAGTGAACGCAAAGATAATTACGTGGTTGATTCAAACATATAAACCCCACCAAAAACAAGCACAAGTGCTAGAATAAACAAAATTACTCAGGCAGGACAACATGATGTACCAAGTCGCATTAGTTGGGTTGTGGGGGTTTAATGTTACAAAACCTATACGGATGAATGATATTGAGATGCTATCCTTAAGCATTGTCCTAGCCCCTAAGAGCTCATCCAATGGTGGACATTTCTAGATACACCCCACATTGCAGATGAATGATATTGAGATGCTATCCTTAAGCATTGTCCTAGCCCCTAAGAGTTCATCTAATGGTGGACATTTCTAGATACACCCTACATGTGTGGATAAATGTCCGCCTTTGAATTCACACTTGGGGTATTGCTACCCAAGATTTCCGGCCTGTACACATATCAGGGCCCACTGAAAAGAAAGTCAACCAAGCCACCATATGACAACCATATACTCGAAGAAATGCTTGACCGATAGGGACTCCATATTTCAGCAAAACGAAATGTTAAGGAATTTGATCATCTCAGCATTCGTAAGAATGTAGTGAAACTGAATCGACATTAAGAGCAATCATTTGTTAAAGACGAGTTCCGACTATCGCAGAAGGATCTCTAAATTACTTGAGAAGAGTTTTTGCTCTCTTGTCATTGCAGTGTCTTGTTTTGCCAGTTAGCAACTTTTCGGCATTGCACCAAAAACACATGACATCTTCACGAAGAGAGGTGATGATCAAAATGTCGAATCAAAAGTGCCATAAAACCTCCGTATAGTTTGCATTACGAACTCCAATGGCAAATTTATTGAAATGCATCTTCCAAGCTATAAGCTGGTTTCATCATTTTGTTCTGATCACAAAAGTTCTCATCTAACAAATAATAACAATCAATAACACCTATCAGGAAGCAATAATTGTCCCACTGCACCTTGTCGTTATTTGGTTCTATCTATGTCGCTAGCACAATAATCAGAACATGGTGATTGAATTGCAAGTTCACGAGCGTTTAAACGATTGCCATCGGATATGGTTTGGTACAATAACATGTATTTGGTCCTATAGTTGTGATTTATGCTCACGTGTGACTTGGATGAGTAAAATGTTTGAAAATTAGTTGCAAGAATGAGCAAATTCCCAATTTGCTTACAAACAGTTTCCTAAAGCTACTAGTCTCCAGTGATCTTCTTTATTCTAGATGGAGTTAACTAATTTTCAGTAAGTCGATAACAGAAAAAGCTAATTTACATCTTCTTTATTCTAGATTGGCAAGATATTTTAACCCCGGAACCGATCCAGAGTTGGGTATCCCTAAGTTTTCACTGACATTATAACACACTCAACAAACATGTGAAATAACTCCATTCCTTCCAAATTTACGCCTACACGAAATAGTACAGACCACGAAACTTCCACTGTACCGATTTGCAAAACCAACCTTCCCATAGTAAATCATGATAACCAGCATGCTGATATGCACGATTTTGTCCAAACACATTTATCTATGCATAGTAAATCCATGAGTGCATCTAAAGAGAGATTGTCTGATTTTTAAGGATCGCATATCCAATTATACTGCAGACAAACTCATCGGCATTTTTTCCAATCCAGGTTTATATTTTGAAACTTTGAAGGCCAATTTACTTTAACCTATTTCCAATGTCTATCAGCAGATATATAAACCACTTCCTATCAGCAAGCTAGTAAAATTAAATAACAAAAGCAGAAGAATAAAACAAATCAATGAGTCACGAGAAACCAAAAGCTAAAGTCTTGAAAACAAGTTCTGTAAAATCAAACCATTTTAGAGAGCCTCAATTTTCTCTTGGTATTCTTCTTCGCGAGCAAATGCTGCTTCCCTGCTCTTCTCCTCATTATCTTCCCACTACCCGAAACTCGAAATCTCTTCGCAGAAGCCTTAAATACACATCCAAAGATCAGTAAAACAACAAAATTGGAAAAATCCCCAATCATAAAATCGCAAAACAAAATACTATGAACACTGAAATTCAATAAAACATTATATATACTAACGGCTGATAAATCAATACCTTGTGGGTCTTCATTTTGTAGCCTTTGGCGCATACCACTGTCATTGGCCGCGAATTTCTGCAAAAGGGTGCGGAAGCCTGATCAAGAACAAGCGGGTGAATCCCAGAAATGGAATGCGAAGAACTGAGCTTGCTAATTGAGGTTCTTTTCTTGGTGAATGGTGTGAATTGATCGATTGTTGATCGGATTGCTGGACGCTTGCTACAAACTCTTAATCCAAAAGAAAAACTACAGGTAGCCATTGCAGCAGTAGCCATAAGTTTAAGAAATTTCTGAAAGAATTTTCGTGCGATTGCGAGGCGCCGTCTAGTTTGGATAAAGGGTCCTCGCCACTTCCCCTTCGGGATTGGGAGCCACAAATCTTTTCCGAAAAAGAAAATGGAGAAAACAGAGAATAACGAAAATAAAATAATAGTGGGTAAATAATTTGAACTCCTATTGACATAAATTTGGGGTTTTTCCCAAAAACTTTGTCATAAAAATATATTTTAATTCAACGTCACACACTCTTTATTGAGTTTTAGCTTTCCCTCATTTATATTTTTTTATGTATTTTAACATAAAATATTAGGGTTAAGAAAATTTCTTTTAAGTTCCCAATTCTTGTTAAAGAACTAAAACCTCATATATTTTTACAAACAACTAAAATATATTTTCTTAAAATATCATCATCCGGATAATACTCTTGAAAAATTAATGTTAATTTAGTGTCTATCGTAAAAAATAAAATTCCCTGAGTTTTAAATTGAACTCGGGAAATCAATTACTCCCACGCATTTCAAATTATGTCTTGAATAATTCATAGTTCATAAAATAGAAATTTTTCTACCCTAAAAATCCTAAACTCAACTGAAACATATCGTTCTTTTCGTCAAGACGCTGCCAAGTTTACTATCATTCCAATTTTTGCAGCTCTTTATGGCTCATGATAAAGGTATTAGGTGCACAAGTGTTAGATCCTCAAGCTTGGTATCGGGATTGGACTAGTTCATTGGAGGAATGAACTAATTCATTGGACATGCTCGGTCTCCTAAAGTTGGAACTCGGTTGCACTAGTTATGTATGTACGAAAGAGAATAAGGAATTTGTGACGAAGAAATTGATGGTGGAAAACAAAATATAAAAAATAAAAAAAATCAAAGTATAACTCTGTAATTTGACATAAGAAAAGATGAGTTAGTAAATTCTTAACCGGAGAGGCTAGGATTGATTGTGGTAAATTTGGTGGAGGATATTTTAAAAGAATCCCTTTGGACTAAGAGATGATATATAGAAAAATCTCAAAGACGAAATGAAATAGTAAATTTCTAACAAACTTTGTGAAAATTGTAAATTTTCCCGATATTTTGAAATGACATGGAAAAGATAAGATTGATAGAGAGATATGATAATTGCACAATCAAATAGCTATTAACACTGCATTGACACAAACAAACTTTGAAAAATTATTCCACTGAAATTGTGCCTAAAAGGGTTGAAAATTAAGCAAAGATTTTGAGGTGAAATGATACGTGAGAAGACTAGGAATTGGTTTGCCCAAAGAAGCAAATCTACAACTGTGGTAACATAAAATCACCTCAAATCTTTAGCCATTACCCTAGTGACACAGGCGAGTTGGTAAAATTTGACATAATGTGTGATTCCCTATCCGACTTCGCGGGTTCGATTTTGTGTGAAATATATTCCCCACTGAAATAATATAATTCCCTGAGTTTTAAATTGAACTCGGGAAATCAATTACTCCCACGCATTTCAAATTATGTCTTGAATAATTCATAATTCATAAAATAGAAATTTTTCTACTCTAAAAATCCTAAATTCAAATGAAACATATTGTTCTTTTCGTCGGGACGCTGCCAAGTTTACTATCATTCCAATTTTTGCAGCTCTTTATGGCTCATGATAAAGGTATTAGGTGCACAAGTGAGATCCTTAAGCTTAGTAGCGGGATTGGACTATTTCATTGGAGGAATGAACTAGTTCATTGGACATGCTCGGTCTCCTAAAGTTGGAACTCGGTTGCACTAGTTATGTATGTACGAAAGAGAATAAGGAATTTGTGATGAAGAAATTGATGGTGGAAAACAAAATATAAAAAATAAAAAAAATCAAAGTATAACTCTGTAATTTGACAT
>KV019658.1:0-12224 GCA_001598015.1 Dorcoceras hygrometricum | reverse complement strand
AAGCAACTCCCTGCCTGCACAAATCTGTCCAAAACACAATACACAGATTTTAGGGAAAACAGCTAAACTCACGGCCAATTTCTCAAGAGCTCACGGCTGGAAATCAGAGGCACAAACTAGCCTTCACTCCTACCCAATCAACTTAACAGGAAGCTTAAAATAAGATCTTAAGCTAGATCGAAAGCTACCTGTACTTCGAAAAGCACGAACACAAACAGCAACTTCGTGCTTTCTCTCCAGCCAAAGACAGCCTCTAAAATGGGTACGAGGTGAAAGAGCTTTCCAAGAGGAGTCCAACGCTACCTCAAACGTGAAAAACGGTGGCCGGAAACAACGGGGATCTACCGGAGAAGCTCACGGTAAATAGTGACAAGGGTTGAAGAAACAGGGGACGAAGTCGAGAGAATTATTTTCTAAGTATGGGATTTGGTGAAAAGAAACGAAGCCAACGCTTCTATTTACATGCGCAAAAGTTTTGCTAATTTATTCCACCGACCAAAACAGCTTTCAAAGCTTCAAATAGTCAACAAATCTCTCAAAACCAACGCAGGCGCTAAAACACACTAAAATCCCCAAAACGACGTCGCATTGCACCACCGGGAGAACTGCTTACGTAAGAAAATCTGCTATACAACGCAACGGGAGGAAATGCACACGTCATCAAATCTGTTCGCTAAACCAGACTTCGTAAAACGACGGCGTAAAGGACTTCTCGCCACTACCAAATCTCTCAACAGCAACGCTTACGTCATCCCCACTACACCAACACGCGATGCTGACGTCATAAGATCTACCAACAGGTTTTCACCCACAACTCATACCAGCAATGCTTACGTCATCCACGCTAAGAAACCACGCGCTGCTGACGTCATGAAATCTGCCACCAGATTTCACCCGAAATTCGAAAATCTCGAAATTTCCAGAATTGGTCCAAATGTGATTCTCGACCCGAAAATGCAACCCAACATTCAAAATGAACTCTAAAACTCGATTAATTCAACCATTAATCCTTAATACAAATCCAGGTCTCACATTTCGCGAAAACGATCTATACGTCTTAAAATTAAGAGAAGTTCCAACTCGCGATGTGGAAACACACACAACAACAATAAAAAGGAAAAACGATAGTTTGAACCCGACACAACTTTGGCACGCTAGGCTAGGTCATGTTTCCTTAAATAGGATGAACAAGTTGATTAGGAGTGACATGTTTAATATGTCTGATATTAACTCCCTACCAACTTGTGAGTCTTGTCTCAAGGGAAAAATGACAAAATTGCCCTTCAAGGGCAAGCTTGAACGTGCTCAAGGCCTATTGGACTTGATCCATACTGATGTGTGTGGCCCACTTAGTATTGGTACTAAGTCCGGTCACAACTACTTCATCACCTTTACCGATGATCACTCTAGGTATAGGTACTTGTACTTAATGAAGCACAAGTCTGAATCTTTGAAAGGTTTAAAGAAGTCAAAGCTGAAGAAGAAAATCAATTGGGAAAAGGTATTAAAACACTTCGATCAGATCGAGGTGGAGAATACATGAGTGCCGAGTTTCAAGACTATCTTAAAGAGAATGGGATTCTCTCACAGTGGACCCCTCCGGCCACACCACAGGTCAACGGTGTAGCGGAGCGTCGTAATCGAACCTTGATGGACATGGTTCGGAGTCACAAATGTTGTGAGCCCACGGCTAGCTGTATCCCTGAACCATTGAGGGTCACACAAGTACTGGTTTCTCAATTCCCGTACGGAAATTAAGCTCAATTTGTTGAGTATAGGAGGAGGAGGAATGATGGAAGTGCGACTTCCTAAAATTAAATAGGGTCAAAATGCAATTTCCCTAAGCTTGGGCTAGTTTGACTATCCTTAAAGCTTACAGGGGCCAAACTGCTATTTTGTATTAGGTGGTCGGAAAAATTGTTTTCACATCATAATGCTCAGTTTTGTAAACTGTATAGATCGGTCCGATCTGATCGTCGATCGGGATTATAATGGAGCCACAGTGATGGACTTGAAACCAATGTTCACCCTGGGCCTGGGCCCGACCCAAACCCATTAAGCTGGTTCAAGCCCATGGAAAATCTATAAATAGAGGCCCTGTGGTATTCATTAGGAACGTACCAAAAGCTTTTCAGCTTATATTTTTCTTTCCTCTCCTCTCCTCCCCCGCCGCCGCCGTCGCCGCCGTCGGAAATCTCATTCCGACCGTTCCGGCGAGGAGATTCTGTCCGTGAATCTTAATCGAGTTTTCTAGTGCAGACCGGCGAAGGAATTGGGATTCCGGTCGTGGATCGGATTAGGAGGCCAAAACCGCCAACCGTTGAAGTGCTGATTTCCTCGTGAAATTGGTCGGAGCCAGGCGCCTAGACGCCAGCAAGGTACCATTCTAAACATCCTATGTATGTTTATGAATGTTTTTATAGGTGTATTGACCGTTCCCGGGCTCAAAATTTTAAATATTCCGCTGCGCCCCGGGAGCGGGATCCGGATCCGCCGCTGTGCCAACAAACGAACCACGATCTGATGACCATTCATATGTTGGAAGAAGAGCTCAAACAGATCAGGGAACAGTCTAGACACTTCTGTGCTCAATCTAGATTGCTGATAGTGTTTCCTGAACACTATTTCAGTGTAGAAGCCAGTGGTGAGGTGCTTATTGGAGTGACTATGGAGGAGCTTTGATAGATTATTGCTCAAAGCTTATTTCCTGATTCAGTTCAGCACCAAGCTCAAAGTGTTTTGGAGGAGGATCAGGCTCCAGTGAAGACAATAGAGCATCAGGCTCAAGACTATACAGAGGAGCATCGAATTGAAAGTTCAGCTGTAGAGCATCAGGCTCTTGTAGCGATCAGTGAGCATTACGCTCAGAGTGGTGGAGAGGACCAACCAACTCTCAATGAAAATATCCAAGGGAAGCAAGAGGTGAATCCAGATCAAAAGAAGAAATTATTGAAATAATTTAGGAGGTCAAGGTCGGCTCTTGTGAAACAGCTAAGATGTCTTTTGAGCAGGGAGCAATCATTTTCCATTTGTACAGATACTAATATAGATTTAGAAGTATAGAATAAGGAGGAACAACAGGTTCCATATCATAGTCGAGCAGTTTTTGACGTTGTACAGAAGTCTCAATCTGTCTGTCAAGAATAACAGCCAGCTCAAGTTAGCAGAAGCAAACTTCAAAGACAGCACATTCAGAGGTGATACACTTAGTCGATACCATACAATTGTTAGATTTTTCTTGTCTTGCTGCTATAGAAGCTCAAGCTGCGGCTTAATCTGGAGTATATCGGGATTCACCATCAAACAAGCCCGAGGTTACTAAAGGTTTATCTCTGATTACTATTATTCCAAGTACCCTAGCAAAGCCTACAAACTCCTTCATCCAAGATTCAGCGCCTATCATAAGTAGTTGAGTCTATGAAGGATGCAGTAAGCGGTCTGCAAGTAAGTCAACTCTCTTCACTAGCTGGTCTATAGAGTTTCAAAGAATCTACGTCTAAGCAAATTGTTAAGATAAAATTTATTAGTTTTGGTGATAACAAAATAAGACAAGTGCTGATACGAAGTTACTTCTGGAGAATCAGCCGTTGCAACTAACAGCAAAGTACATTCAGACGTCAGGTTATCTCAAACTTTCGATATTAATTCAGACGTTGAGTTAAATATCTTCATATGTTGAATCAGTTGTTAGATATCAGATCTTGGTATTCGGGAATATTTCAGTAGTTGATTTGAAGCACTCAGTTGATGTGTTTCTTTTTCAGAGGTTGAAGATATTTGGCTATCAGTTTCTGGTATTGGTTATCTATATCAGTCGTGAGAGTAATTCAGATGTTGATCAAGAGTTACACAATCAGTATTTGGCATTCATTCAGCAGTTGGATATTTACGTCAGAAGCTAGGATTTCAGCAGTTGGATATTCACTTCAGTAGTCAACCTATTTCAGCAGATGGATATCTACTTCGGTAGTAAGTTTTTTCAGACGTTGGCTACAGTGTTTTTGATTCAGTTGTGATCTTTATTGGAACAACCAGTCGTTATATCACGATTTGCATAAAGGGGGATATTTCAGTCATTGTTTGTTACAAGCAGCAATTGGGTGATTATTTCAGAAGGAAGTATACTCAGTCGTTGGTGAAGATTATAACGTGGTGTTATCAGCCGTAACCATTTTGATGATATCTAAACTACGTCTTTTGGATAAGTTTAAACGACAACGTTTGTATATGCGCTCGTTCAGTCGTTGGTTAGCTTTCAAGCTGCTGGAATTATTCAAGTGTTTAAAGCACTCAGTCGTTGCAAATATTTTCAAGCATATTTTAGCTGCAACTTCCTTAACAACGATGAGAGAAATCAATGGAGTACATTCAGGCGCAAACGCGAATCGATTCAAACGTAATCTCAGTTCGAATTGGAGCAAATCAATGGTGAAGATTGAATCGTACATATGCCTGGAATTAAGGAGACAACGTTGGTACTATTTTGGGTAAATAGTACACATTTACAGAGGTCGTTTTACGGTGTTTGCACCAATATGGAAAGCGACAATTTGGCTCTGACGGAATGCAATTTACCAGTGTGGTGGAGCAGAATTTGCGATGGACATTTATTCAAAAGGATTTTATTTCCTTAGGTGAAATTTAATGACCGTTGGAGGACGAAGAGTATAAATAGCTGGAATTTGATTTGAAGAAACTCGAAGAACACAAGTGTTGATTTTCACAGAAAATACCTTCGAGTCTATCTTCTGGTTCATTTGTTGAATCGAATCTCTCTGTTTAGAAACTAGAAGATTTACATTCTCAATAGATTTGTATTCACTGTCGTCATTCATTATTGAATTTGTAACAAACGTGCTACACAAAAGCCGTTTGAAAAGGATTTATCAAGTATTGTAAAACAGCAGCTGCGACTGCTTGTTGGTGTTTGAGATAGCTAGGAGTTCACGTTAAGTGTTTCTTGCATGACCGGGTGTTTGCAGAAGGCCTGTATATCATCAAATATTCAAGTGAAACCTTCCTGAAAATGAAGAAGGGGAGACGTAGGATATTTATATCCGAACTTCCATAAACAAACTCTCGACCTTAATCTTTTACTTAACGCATTTATTTACTGCTTTACTGTTCACTGATCGATTGGCTTATTTCCGCACAATATTTGTTAGCCAAGAAATCAGCATCTAAACTGAGATCCTTAAATCTGGTAACTCGGATTTAAGTTAAGCGAGGCGCTTGTAAAACTGTTTTTAAAAGGTTTCGAAAATTTGAAAATACCAGGAGTTCATTCAACCCCCCCCCTTCTGAACTCTTGCAACTGTTTTTGAACCACATTGGATTTAAGTTAAGCGAGGCGTCTTAGTAAAACTTAGTTTTTAAAAGGTTTCGAAAATTTGAAAATACCAGGAGTTCATTCAACCCCCCCCCCTTCTGAACTCTTGCAACTGTTTTTTTGAACCACATTGATCCTATAAATTGGTATCAGAGCCTGCGCATCTCAGTATTGAACAGTTGTTGTCTGTGTTTTATCATATATTAAAATGTCGACTTCTCACAACAAGATTCCTATGTTTTCCAAGGAGGATTACGATGATTGGAAGATTCGCATGAAAGCGCATTTGGCTGCCCAAGATGACGATATGTGGTCTGTTATTACAGAAGGACCATTAAAGATAATGACGCCAAATCTAGAATTTGCAATTCTGGTGGCGAGCCTCAGTTTTTTTGGAAAAGAGTAGACATGAGTATACTAATGAGGACAAGAAGAATGCGAATCTGGACAATGTGGCCAGGGATATTCTTTACAAGACGCTGGACAAAAATATGTTCAGTAAAATCAAGACCTGCGCCGCTGCCAAGGAAATTTGGGAAAAGTTGAAACAAATTTGCGAAGGAAACGATGAGACTAAGGAGAACAATATGACGGTGGCTCAACAGAAGTATGAGTCAATCAAAATGAAGGATGGAGAGACTATGACGGAGTTTGATGAGCGCTTCAGTGCTGTTGTTATAGAGCTTACCAGTTTGGGTAAAGAATACAGCAATCGTGAGCTAGCGTTAAAAGTGATGAGAGCGCTGCCCAGAGAGTGGGATGTGAAGACAATGGCGATGAGGGAATCCAAAGATTTGAACAAGCTGGAGCTTCACGACTTGTTTGCAAACCTTAAAGCATATGAGTTTGAACTGGAGACAAGATCTGAAACTGGACCCTCAACATCTCAACCAACCAAAGCGTTAGCTGCTACATCTATTGGACAGTGCTCTCCAAGCACTAGCAATACAGCTGATCAACTCAGCGACGACGTCATGTCCCTCTTTGTAAAGAAGTTTGGGAAATACTTGAGAAGATCCTACAACCCTTCTGCTCCTTATAATAATGTTCATAAAAATGATAAAACTTTTTCTGATATGAACTGTTTTAATTGTGGACGTCCAGGGCATTTTGTAGCTGATTGCAACAGGCCCAAGAAGGATGATAGATACAGGAGAGTTGACAAGAAATATGATCGATACAAACAAGATGACAAGACAGATGAGAGAACTGTCGACAGATCCAAGGATAGATCCAAAGACAGACGGATGAGAACCAGAGGTGATAAAAGGCCCAACAGAAAGAATGACATAAAGGTGCTGGTTGCTGAGGAAAGCACCAAAAGCTGGGCAGATACTGATTCAGATTCCTCATCCAGCAGTTCCTCATCCAGTGATAGGGAACAGGAGGAAGTTCACTATCTCATGGCTAATCAAACTTTAGATGATGAGGTATTTGATTTTTCCAATGTTGAATTTACACGAGAAGACCTTGTCAGTGCACTTAATGACATGGTAAAAGAGTACAGGAAGCTTTCTCACTCATTTGAGGAAATCAAAGCTGAAAACGAAAATCTGAAAAATAGTTCAATTGAATCAAGCACTAACACGCTTGAGGACATTGACAGTTTGAAGATTGAGTTGAGTAAGCTGATGATGGAAAATGAATTGTTGAGAAATGAGTCTAGTGAGCTCAAAGCTGAAATTGAAAAATAAAATTTGACAATGAGCTCCTGGGCAAAGTCTTCCGCGTCTCTAGATAAGCTGTTTGGAATTCAGAAGCCAGCGAGTGATAGAACGGGCTTGGGTTTCAATAGTAGTGACAGCGGTGAAGGAGAAACAAGTACTCAGTCACAGCTGGTGTATGACAAGTTCAACAAGATGAGCTTTGTCAAAGCCAACGTGATACATGATCCATATGAGTCGATGACATATAATGACCAGACCCCTCAGAAGTTGAACCATAAAGTAAAAGCTGGTATCGGTTATCAAAAACCTGAGAACTCCAAGCCAAGCTGGCTAAAGAACAAACTGGACAAAGACAAAGCAAAAGCTGGTCGAAAGTCATTTGTTCCTAACCAGCCATGGCGTAGTTCAACGAAGGTAAAATCTGGTTGGAAAAGGGTTCAGCCTAAGAGAGATCTAAATGATAAAAATATGAAATCAAAACTCAACAGATCTCACAATTATGCACAGACCCTCACGGACTCTAGTACTGGAAAAACTGTCAAGGTAATTCAAGTATGGGTCCCGAAAGGGGTAATCCGATCTGGACCCAAGTAAAATTGGGTACCAAAAGCTGTTTGTATGATTTCAGGACAACAGGTACGAACCAGCTGATGTATCAAATTTGTGGTACCTGGACAGCGGCTGTGCGCGACATATGACAGGAAATCAAAAGCTGCTATCAGAAGTTGTTCCACACAAAGGAGCAAAGATAGTCTTTGGTGATAACGCATACGGTAACAATGTGGGTAAGGGTAAGCTTATCGACGGTAACATCTCTATTTCAGACGTCTTATTTGTTGACAATTTACATTACAATTTGATTAGCATTAGTCAGCTATGTGACAAGGGTTACATAGTTAAGTTTCAACAACACACATGCACAGTTCAGAGTCCAAATGGTCTGACTGCATTAGTAGGTAAACGTTTGGGGAATACCTACATAATCGATTGGTCAGAGCAGCTGGGATCTGAACAGTTGTGCCTTGCAGCTGGATCTTCCAAGAGCTGGTTGTGGCATCAAATAATGAATCATCTAAACTTTAAAACACTTGCCAATTTGAGTCAACATGATATGATTTCTGGTATGCCAAAAATCAATTTTTCTAAGGACAAGGTTTGTGCCGCTTGTCAGCTGGGAAAGCAAATTAAATCAACTTTCAAAAAGAAAGGCGATAAACGTTCTTCCCGTAGGTTAGAGCTTTTACATATGGATCTTTTTGGTCCTATACCCGTAACTAGCTTAGGGGGAACGAATTACACCCTAGTTGTTATTGATGATTTTACAAAATTTACTTGGGTGTTGTTTTTAAAAGAAAATCTGAAACCGCCGACCAGCTGATACGCCTTTTAAAACGTTTTCAAAATGAAAAATCTTGTTCAGTCAACCGAATAAGAAGTGATCGTGGTACTGAATTTGTAAATCATAAATTGACTTCTTATTTGGAAGACTTAGGGATAAAGCGTGAGCTTTCAGCAGCTAGAACTCCTCAGCAGAACGGGCTTGCTGAGAGAAGAAATCGTACTTTAAAAGAAACTGCTAGGTCTATGATTTCTTATTCTAGTGTTTCGCAAAAATTTTGGGCAGAAGCAGTTAACACAGCGTGTTATACTCAGAACAGATCTATGATTAATAGGATGCACGATAAAACCCCATATGAGATCTGGAATGGCAAGAAACCTGATATATCTTATTTCAGGGTGTTTGGTGCAGATGTTTTATTCATAATAATGGCAAAAAGCACCTAACAGCCTTTGAACCAAAATCTGATGCATGTATATTCTTAGGTTATTCAGCTGTTAGCAAAGCATATCGCGTATTCAAAAACAGAAGTCTAACATTTGAAGAATCTGCACACGAGGTGTTCGATGAGACAAGCTTTAGATCCAATTCAGCTGAAAGCCTACATGATTTGTGTTCACGTCTGGAATCAACAAGCCTTGATGAGTCAGATGATGACGTGTTGCCACAAAGACAATCAGCTGAAGAACAACCAGCAGTGGACACGACGCAAAACATTGCTCAAAAGGATCTGACAGGTAATCCGGCAGTTATTGATTTAACTAACGTTGATCAGCTGCAGGATCAGAGTCATCCATGTGTACCAGCTGCTGAAGGAGAAGAAATCAACGCTTAATCAGATGGTGTGCAACTGGAGTCTTCTATTCATAGATCACCCGCTGAAGCATCATCAATTGGAATCAAGACCAACAGCTGATGATAGAGCTGATTCACGTACACATCTTGACCAACTATCTCAACAGCTGGAATCTGATGCACAAGTCAACCATGATAATTATCAATTGGTGTCAGAAAATCCAGATGTCACTATCCAGCCAGACATTCAAATACAACAAGGAGCAAATCCCATTGGGCTTGATCTTCGGTGGAATAGAAATCATCCACCTGAGCAGGTGATAGGTAACGTTCTATCTCCTGTTCGCACACGAGGCCAGCTATCTCATGATCATTTTGATTCTGCATTCATTTCTCATATATAACCCAAGCAAACAGATGAAGCTTTAGCTGACCCCAGCTGGATAGATGCAATGCAGGAAGAACTTAATCAATTTAAGCATAACAATGTTTGACAACTTGTACCTAGACCTTCTAATCATTCAGTTATAGGAACTCGATGGGTCTTTAGGAATAAACTGAATGAAGATGGCGTAGTTAATAGAAACAAGCTAGGACTGGTATCGCAAGGATTTAGACAGATGGAAGGTATAGATTTTGATGAAACCTTCGCACCGGTAGCTAGATTAGAATCCATTCGCATGTTTTTAGCTTATGCTGCATTCAAAGATTTTAAAGTATTTCAGATGGATGTTAAGAGTGAATTTTTAAATGGCATTTTAACAGAGGAAGTGTATGTTGCACAACCTCTTGGCTTCGTAACCATACACATCCAGATTATGTTTATAAACTGGATAAAGCTCTATATGGGTTGAAGCAAGCACCCAGAGCTTGATATGATACACTATCAAAATTTTTAATTGAGCATGACTTCACGATAGGCACAGTAGATAAGACATTGTTTAAATTTGTAAAAGCTGATATGTCTTACTAGTTCAGATATATGTTGATGATATTATTTTTGGGTCAACTAACCCCAAATTGTGCCAGAATTTCTCTAAGATTATGCAGGATAAATTTGAGATGAGTATTATGGGGGAGCTGACATTCTTTCTGGGCTTACAAGTACGACAGCTGGAGAATGGTATATTCATTAACCAAGCTAAATACACGAAAGAACTGCTGAAGAAATTTGGCATGGACAATTGTTCAGCAGCTGCAACCCCAATGAGCTCCTCAATCAAGATGGACAAAGATGAAGCTGGAACTGCCATTGAGGTATCTCTTTATCGTGGTATTATAGGCTCTTTGCTTTACTTAACTGCTAGCAGACCAGACATCATGTTTGCCGTCTGTATGTGTGCTAGATTCCAAGCAGAGCCAAAGAAATCACATTATATAGCTGTGAAGATAATTTTAAAATATCTTAAGGGTACTTCCAACGTGGGTCTTTGGTATCCCAAAGACTCAGGCTTTCAACTAATTGGTTATAGTGATGCAGATTACGCAGGATGCAGGATTGATCGCAGGAGCACTAGTGGTACTTGTCAATTTTTATGAGATCGACTGATTTCCTGGTTTAGTAAGAAGCATATGTCCATCGCAACGTCAACAGCTGAAGCAGAGTATCTTGCAGCTGGTAGCTGCTGTGCTCAAATCCTCTGGATACAACATCAGCTGAAGGACTATGGAGTTGATGCTTCTGAAGCGCCTATTCTCTGCGACAACACCAGTGCGATAGCAATCACCCAGAATCCTATGCTGCCTTCAAGAACAAAGCACATCGACATCAGGCATCACTTTATCAGGGATCATGTGCTAAAGAAAGACGTCCGGTTGGAGTATGTGTCGACTGAGCAGCAAGTTGCTGACATCTTTAAAAAGCCTCTACCAGACGCTAAGTTTTCTTATTTTAGAAACATGTTAGGTCTCCTTGAACTGCCTTGATTGTCTGTGAGCTAACGCATTTTGCAGGTTGTCAGCTGTTGCTTAAATCAGCTGTAAGTCTTTGGTTCAGGGGGAACGCTAAGACTCTCAGCTGAGGCAAGCACATGGCGTTGGAAGATATCAGTCGTATGGGGAACCAGGAGCTGAACTGTTAAGCGCGACGTCAGCTGAATATGTTACAACTGGACACACTCAGTTGTTACATATACACAGCTGATGCTTATTTGTAATCAGCTCCTGCCACCTCTCAACGATACATTAAAATCAGCAGTGATGTTATTACAATCGCTGTACCAGCTGTGGCGATATCAAAATTGGCGCGCGTCTTTTTAATTTATTCTTTTTATATTGTACGATTAACATATTTTGAAAACATTTACACTGTACGAGTAAAATGATTTTGAAAATCTTTTCAAAATCATTCCAAAATTGTACGCGCCGTCGGATGCTTGACACGTGTTGTCAACATGCGAAACGTCACATCTACATCCTCTCTCTCTTGCACCTTTTTGCATTCCTTGTTTAATTACGGCGTTTCCTTTCTGCTAACACTTACCTTGCATATTTCTCTCTTGCGTATTCGTATTCTCTTGCAACCCTTTTTTCAGGCAATCTCTTGCACACTTTCAACTTTCGGAAATGGAATCTTCACACTACACCAACACTCTTCATGTCAGTTTTGAATTCTGTTTTGGTCCATGGACAACCAGGTATGGTTTCTATGTTTAAAGCCCTAAAGACATCTGGCCTACAGTGTGAGACCTGATTTTGTATTAAGAGATTTTGTGGTTTAGATCTCTGTTTTTTGTTGCATTTTCGGGTTCCTTTTCGTGTATTGAGCAATTCTGGATGCTTTTGTGTTTTTGAGTTTTGAGGCGAAAGCTGGTCGGTGGCGAAAACAGTCGTAGCTTGTTTTGGTAGCGCAGGGCTTGAAACGCCGTCGTTTGAGATGTTGCGACTGGTCGTGCACTGTGCTTGCAACTGGTTTTATGTGATGAGTTTTTGCGTCTGGATAGGCAGTCGAGAGCTTTGGTCAACGCGGGTCAGCGCTCCTGTTCTTGCTGTTAGAGTAGATGCCCAACTAGCCAACTTGTGGCGTGTGGGTTTTCATTGACTCTTGTACAAATGATCTTTATATATGATATTCGCATTCTCTTATATGGCATTC
>KV019657.1:16999-34076 GCA_001598015.1 Dorcoceras hygrometricum | reverse complement strand
CAATTCAGCAGGCACATCTCTTCAAAACGAACCTGCTGCTTCCAGCAGCAACGATAGCGAACGCCTTACAACATAACTCAAAACGGCGTCGCAGCGACTAACCCAAACGACGTCGCATAGCGCAAGTCAGCAGAGCTACCATCTGCTGGTTTCTCAAACCATCTGCTGAATCGAAAAGCAAAGATTCTTGCTGCTGGTCGCACGCGAAATTCCAAAACGCAGCGTTCCAACTAAATGAAACGACGTCGCAACAACTAATCCAAACGACGTCGCTTAGGATTCGTGATTCCAAATACTAACTGCTGGTCATCCAGCAGCAACGCATAAAACCAGGCAAAGTACTTCCTCCTGCTGAAACTCTTAGTACTAACTAAACGACGACGTATCCTCCTCGCGCTACAGGAAAGTTGACTCGCGTTGACCTCGACATCTGCTGATCAACCAGCAGGAACACACCCACGAAATCTACCAGCTGGTACCAAATGAAATCATCAAGACGACGTCGTGCCATATAACCTAAACGCATTCGTTTTGCCCTCAACGCAAATTTGCTAACGCTCCTGCTGATCTCAAAACACGCGACGACATCGTTTCAGGAACCTCGCGCCAAAACGCTCTTCTGCTGGATTCATCACCGACCAGCTGCTAATTCACCAAAACCAGCTGACACGTCGACCAGCAGGTACTTCTAATACGCGAAAGAAAACAGAATCTCCAGAATTGCTCAACACACGAAATGGAACCCGAAAATACAACTCAAACACTCAGAAAAGAGATCTAAAACCTCAATATATCGATTCATTCCAACGTTAAAATCGAAATTACAATCCAGGTCTCACAAATCCTGCCAGCCACCACTGAATCCTCATATCCTCCAAAATCTAAATAGTTCTCTAGGATTGGCCATCTGTATGAGGATGATAGGCCGTACTCATAGCCAATCTTGAAACCATCGATGCTTGAAAGCTCTTCCAAAATCAGGAAGTAAATCGTGGATCTCTATCGGACACTATCGAGACCGGCACACCATGCAATCTAGCCACATGGTCAACGTGCAATCTCGTCATCTTTTTCATGGAACACCTCACATCATAGGGAATGAAATAGGCTAAAATCAAAAGCCTGTCAATCACAACCCAAATCGCATCACATCCCCTATTCGAACAAGGTAAATGAGTCACAAAATCCATGGCCACGTGCTCCCAATTCCATTGAGGCATTTCTAAACATTGTAGTAATCCACCAGGTCTCATTCTCTAGGTCTTGACCTGTTGGTAATTAAAACATCGGGCTACAAATCCCAAAATATCATTTCTCATGCCTTCCCACCAATAGTGCGACTTCAAGGCATGGTAAATTTTCCTCTCACCAGGATGCACACTATAACGACTGCAATGGGCCTCGTTCAAGATAGATTATTTCAAATTAGTCAGATTTGGAACAACCAATCTACCTCGAAATCTCAGACATCCATCAGAAAGCGACAGAAAAATCTTCCGACTGACCATTCTGGTCCTTTATCTTCAACTCATGAATATACAGGTCAGTCCTATGTGCTGCTCTAATGTCTGCGGCAATCTGTGGTTCAACCTGAAAAGAAGAAACCACGAAGTACTGATCATCTGGCTGAAAACACCATCCAGAATTCCCTAAATGCTCATGGACTTTGGTTATACCCAAAGATGTTAACATCGTGGGCTGAGCTTTCCTACTCAACGCATCTGCCACTAAGTTCATCCGCCCAGGATGATACTGAATCTCACAGTTGAAATCCTTGAGCAACTCCATCCAACGACGTTGCCTCATATTCAGATCTAACTGAGTGAAGATATACTTCAAACTCTTGTTGTTTGTATATAGCACAAACTACTCACCATACAAGTAATGACGCCAAATCTTCAGAGCAAAAACAATGGCAGCCAACTCCAGATCATGAACGGGGTATCTCGTCTCATGGGGCTTCAACTGTCGAGACGCATAAGCTATCACTCGCCTGTTCTGCATCAGTACACAACCCAAACCATTCAGAGAAGCATCAGAACAAACACAAAACCTCCAGAACCCAAAGGTAAAGCCAACACAGGAGCAGTAGTCAACTTCTCCTTAATCATCTGGAAACTCGACTCACAGTTATCTGTCCACAGAAATCTTCTATCCTTCTGGGTCAACTGCATCATCGGCTTGGCTATTGAAGAAAAACCCTCAATGAAACGTCTGTAATAGCCAGCCAAACCTAAGAAACTACGGATCTCTGAAACATTCCTAGGTTGCTCCCAGTTAAGAATTGCTTCGACCTTACTAGGATCCATCGAAATACCTTCCGCAAATATGACATGACCGAAGAAGATTATCTTATCTAACCAAATTTCGCACTTAATGAATTTCGCATAGAGCTGTGAGTCTGTCAGTTTCTGCAACACCAATCTCAAGTGTTCCTTATGCTCTCTATAGCTCCTCGAATACACCAGGATGTCATCTATGAAGACAATCACAAAACGATCGATATACTCACTAAAGACGCGATTCATCAAATCCATGAAGACATCAGGAGCATTCGTCAATCCAAACGGCATCACAAGAAACTCATAATGCTCGTATCTAGTTCTCAACGCCGTCTTTGCCACATCAACGTCTCTTATCCGCAACTGATGATAACCAGATCGCAGATCAATCTTGGAGTATACTGCCGATACCTAAAATTGATCGAACAGATCATCGATTCTAGGCAATGGGTACTTGTTCTTGATCCTTTCTTTAATCAGCTGCTGAAAGTCAACCCACATCATCATAGATCCATCCTTCTTCTTCACAAAGAGAATCGGAGCTCCCCAGGGCGACATACTCGGCGTAATAAATCCCTTCTGTAGAAGGTCACGCAACTGATCCTTAAGTTCTTTCAACTCAGCTGGCGCAAACTAATACGGAGCTCTCGAAATCGAGGCTGCCCCCGGCACCAACTCTATGTTGAAATCAATCTCTCGTCTCAGAAGAAATCCAGGAATCTCATCCGGAAAAACATCTAGGAACACTAGAACAATCGGGACATCACTAAACTCTATCCGCGACTCTTGGGAAACATCAAAGACATAAATCATAAACCCAGAGTTCTCTAGCGATAACAGACTAAACATCTCCATGGCAGACAGTGGAATCTTTTATCGTGAATCAGCACCGTAGAAATCCCACTTTTCCCCAAATTGAGGTCTAAACCTCACTACACCATGGAAACAATCAACGGTCTCTCTATAATTGGACAACACGTCCCATGCCCAAAATACAGTAAATACCTCTAGTCTTTAAAGAAATCAAATTCGTCACCAACACATTCGCATCAAATATAATCAAACAATACAAAGCCACTTCACGAGACATCAACCACACGCAGCAGGAGTAGAAACAGATACAACATCACACAGTGGGGTAACACTCAACCCACACTCATGCACAAACAATTCAAATATAAAAGAGTGTGATGCTCCTATATCAAACAAAACTCGTGCAGGAAAGTCAAAGATAGCACAAGTACCTGCAATCACTCCTCCAAGCATATCATCAGTTTGCTCTCTCGTCAAGGCATTCAATTGAGCTTGCTGAGGTCCCAAACATTGGGGTCTAGAATATCCTCCGAACCTAGATGGTTTTCGTGGTTGGAATCCTGATCGTTGGGACTGAGCAAAAGGTTTGCGGTCTCTGCGAAGAACCACCAGCTGAACCTTGATGCGACTGATTTGAAGGCTGTCCTCCCAGCAAAGGACAAACTCTAGCAAAATGTCCAGGCTGCCACACTTATGGCAAAGACCCTGAACTCCACGGCACTGAGAAGTCATATGCCTACCTCCACACTGACCACATGACACTCGTCCAGAGCCACTACCACCGTGTCAAAAAACTATTCCATATGTTCCAGCCAGCCCTCAGCCATCAGACCACCCTCGGATCCAGTAAAAACAGGAGGATTTTTCCGTTGAAATCTAGCCATAAAAAACTCCATCTCGCCAATATGTCTAGTCACATATTCCACCTCAAACTCTTCTTGTCTAGCTCGACGACGCAAAGGCACACTCTGCTGCTCAACATCCTCATCGCTTCCGGGGCTCTAGACTCCCCAACTACCTGCCTAACGGTTCTACTTCTACTTCACCTCGGCGGCATCTACTAAAACTCAAAGATAAGAGCCAACAATAGATAATTCACAGAGGCAATTAGCTAAAATCACATAAATCACAGTGTCAATCACAAACAAACCTAAAACTATGTGCCTAGACTCAAGTGTGATGGAAAAGAAAGCGAGATTATCCCAATTTAAGCTTTGATACCAAAAATGTCAGGCCCGATGCGCTAAAACATGGATTAATGATCAATTGATCACAATTACACGGAAGCATAAAATAATGGAAAAAAATTTCGTTTGGGCCTGAACTAACATCAACTCTTAAAATAAATCATACTCAAAATATGGATTTTAACTCAGAAATCAAACTACAATTAACACGGAAGCATAAAATAATGGAAAAAAAATTTCGTTTGGGACCTGAACTAACATCAAACTCTTAAAATAAATCATACTCAAAATATGGATTTTAACTCAGAAATCAAACAACAACAACAGCATAAGCAAGTATGCAATAAACACGGATCCCCAAATACATTATCCACACAGGGAATCCCCTGGCTTATAATACAATACATAATCTACAACTGGGACTCAAAATGGGGATCTACTAGCTGAAGCTCCACTCAGTCCAGCTGGATTACCTGAAGACCCTGCAAAGGCCAACACAGACCAAAGCATCCCAAAAGAGAGAAATAAAACGAGGTCAAAACTTAGTACGAAGAGCACAATATAGCATCAATCATATCAGACATGCAATATTTCAAACATGTAATGCATGAGGGCTACCAAAAATCATCGGTAAGCAAGGCACAATGACTCAGCTGTGCAAATAAATATAAATGAATCAACAAAATCCAAAATCACAGCGACTCAGCTGGCTATCACGACTCAGTGACGACAATGGGTTCTGTGCACGACAACTCAGCCGGCAAATCGTGACTCAGCGATATCAGGTCTCAAAGAACGTATGCTCAATATGATATGCATGTCGAACATTGCAAATAAGAGCACATAATCATCCTCAAAAACCAGCAATTAAGGAAGATCCATTCAGCGCATAATCATAGCAGCTCACACACGAATTGAAATATTCTCAAACTGATAATAATGCTACTAGACAGAGCCCAATTCGTACCTTCCCCCGAGCAGCTAATACCTCAACAGATCACACGGGCACACCGCCAGTTGTTCACGCACGAGAACACAGCTCCAACAACCTGCTCAGATCTGCTGCACTACTAGCTCACCAAGAACTCAACAGAAGCTGCCTGAAGGCTCAAATCTGCCAAGACATCTAATAATCAGTTCATATCGAAGCTCATTCAGCTTATGGCCTAAAGTCTCGTAGCTTAAATCAGCTACCTCAAATCTACAGAGCACTATCCAGCTCTAAATCGAAGCCTAGAGTAAGCAGAAATCACTTACCTAGCGCTCAAAATAACGGAGGAACTACTGGCAAGAAATCGTGAAGATATTCGAACACTGTAACTACTTCGCACATCCTCGACAAACTGACACAAGGCTCCAACATGGTATCAATCGAAAGATCTAGGGAAGATGAGCTCCACGCCACCAACCTTGCTCCAAACGGCGGCATAAATCAACAACAATCGGGAAAGTTATATTCGGATGAACAGTAAGGGTTTGAAGAACAGATATAAGTCGATAGCTCTTTGGGTAGGAAGATAGAAAAATATGGGTCTCAAATCATCTAATAGTTTGTCACTTATATAAAATCTCCAATTCAACGCTAAAGTAGAAGTCAACTCAGCTTAGAGCTTAGCGCTACTCCAGATCTGAATTCTCCATGCTATGCTTACTCGCGACCAAAAAACGACGTTGCACAGGAATCCAGCTCAGAACAAACAGATCATTTGAGACCCAAAATATAAGTTGATTAATCGGGTTTATATATTTATGTATTGGGACCAGCTCTGGACAGTTGGAGAGTTGTGCGGGGTGATAATCAGATCTGGGAGTTGAGAAATGTTGGCTGGTGACTTAGGCTTTGGCGCTGGTTGATGGTAATAAAAGCTGGAAGTCAAATCAGGTTGTCGCAAGCCATTATGGGTACGCTAGTTGAATATATTGTGCGGGTAGCGAAGCGACATCGTTTGGGAGAAATCAGATTTGAGATGTGCAAGTTGCTAGTACTGCGTGGACCGGCTTGGTTGGTAATTTGGTGTGGACCGGTTTCGTGTTATCTAGACCGAAAGGTAGCACGATGTCGTTTCGAGTTAATAGTAGGTGCTGGTTAGTACTGGTGTGAGATCTGGTCATCCAGATCTGGATTGTGATGCGACGCCGTTTAGTGATGGCGTATTGGTGCTAGCGGGATGACGTGTACCAGTGGAATAGTGGACTTATGTCACGCCCCGAGACCGAGACTCATGACATCGGCAATGTTAAACAATTTATAAAATTGTAAAACATTTAAGCCTCATAGCATAGCTCAAACCAGTCTATTACATAACCGAACTAATATTGTTTTTACATCTGAAAAATGAAGTATGGATAACAGAGTGCGAAAGCGAAAAAATTAAATTACATTGACATAAAACTGAATCTTCACCAGCCCCAGAACTGTTCTTGTTCCTCTTCTTCTACCTGCTCTTCATTCTTATCTGGGTGGAGAAGTAAGGGGTGAGTGTTTTGGAAAACACTCAGCAAGTGGAGGATACCGTTCGAGCAAACAATATATACATATATATATAAACAGAATTTCGGAACAGAGCATAACAGAGCATAACAGAACAGAACATAACATAATGGCTAGCACTGATAATTACTTCGTGTCTATGGTTTACTGATCAGTCCCTAATTTTTACTCCTCTAAAGGGTCGAGGCCATGTGGTTACACCAAGTAATCCAGAGGGCGGAATATTCCGTAGACCCATATTACGACAGTAAAATCAGTGCAAAAACAGAGTTTGAAGCAGAAAATCTGAATTGGAATAGTGCTCGAATAGTAAGTTCAAAACTGAAACTTTGACAAGAATAATATATAAAATATCAATCGAATATATTACTCAGCAAAAGCACACTTACAAATTCTGAAATTTGAATGAAATCTGGAGTTTGGGTGGTGCAAGGTGCGAAATATGCTGGAGTTGTGCAGGTCTTCAACTACGAAGTCTGACAGAATTTTCTGCAGGATTTTTATGCGAGGAATTGCTGCTTTTCTTACTGAGGAGCTTTGAAAGTGTGTGAAAAATTCTGAGGCTACAGTCGTGTATTTAAAGGTGTTGTGGGAGGAGGTAAAAAGTCTGTCGTTTCAGAATTTTAATCCCAGGTTTAATGGCCTTAAAATGGCTGTTACAAAATTGATGTAGGCATTGATTTGGGTCTCTTATTTGGCCATTAATCCCTCTAATTGGCAGTTAATATTGCAAAAATTGCTCTATACGCGTGAATAAACTGTTGGAATTCGTGGGCAAAAGTTGAGTTTTTTTTTTCCTTACCAAATCTGTTTGACCAGGAGGTATCTGTTTGACCAGGAGGAATCTGTTTGACCAGGATGAAATCTGTTGGCAGCAAGTGACAAATCTGTTGGCAGCCAGTGACGAAATCTGTTGGCAGCAAGTGACAAATCTGTTGGCAGCAAGTGACAAATCTGTTGGCAGCCAGTGACGAAATCTGTTGGCAGCAAGTGACAAATCTGTTGGCAGCAAGTGACAAATCTGTTGGCAGCCAGTGAAGAAATCTGTTGGCAGCAAGTGACAAATCTGTTGGCAGCCAGTGATGAAATCTGTTTGAATAGGAGGTATCTGTTTGACCAGAACAAATCTGTTTGACTGACCCGATGTCAAGTGACAAATCTGTTGGCAGCAAGTGACAAATCTGTTGGCAGCCAGTGAAGAAATCTGTTGGCAGCAAGTGACAAATCTGTTGGCAGCCAGTGATGAAATCTGTTTGAATAGGAGGTATCTGTTTGACCAGAACAAATCTGTTTGACTGACCCGATGTTTTTTGGGTTTTCACATCCCTCCCTCCTTAAAAGAAGTTTCGTCCTCGAAACTTTGGTTACCTTGATCATCGAAAAGGTAGGGATATTGTCTGTGCATCTTCTCTTTCATTTCCCACGTGGCTTCTCTCTCGGTGTGGTTGGACCATTGAACCTTGACGTACGGGATTGTTCTTCGTCTAAGAATCTGGTCCTTTGTGTCCACGATTCGAATTGGGACTTCTTCATAGCTCAGTCCTTGATTCAAATTTCCTTCCCCGAGGAGTGGCCCTTCATCCAGAACGTGACTAGAATCCACGATATATCTTCTTAGTTGAGAGACATGGAAGACATTGTGGATTCTTGACATACTAGGCGGTAAGGCCAGTCTGTAGGCAAGTGTTCCTACTCTCTCTAATATTTCGAATGGTCCGACATACCGAGGATTTAGCTTTCCGGCCTTATCGAATCGGACTATCCCTTTCATTGACGAAACCTTGAGATACACTTTTTCATCTACCTCGAAGGCCAAGGGTCTTCTCTTTAAATCTGCCCAGCTTTTCTGTCGATCCTGGGCTGCCTTCAGTCTCTCCTTTATAATGGCTACCTTTTTCACTATCTCTTGGACGTGTTCAGGTCCTGTGATAGCCTTTTCTCCAACTTCATCCCAATACAACGGCGATCTGCATTTCCGTCCATAGAGGGCTTCAAATGGTGCCATTCCGATACTGCTATGGTAGCTATTGTTGTATGCGAACTATATTAGGGATAGATGTTTGCTCCAATTACTATCGAAGTCCAAGGTGCATGTACGCAGCATGTCTTCTAGGGTCTGGATGGTCCTCTCAGTTTGGCCATCTGTCTGAGGGTGTTAAGCCATACTGAGGGTAACCTTACTTCCCATGGCTTCTTGGAAGCTCTTCCAGAAACGAGATACGAATCTTGGATCCCTATCTGATAGAATGTTGGTTGGAACTCCATGCAGTCTGACGATGTTGTACATGTGCAACAAAGCTAGCTTATCCAAGCCATAGTTCATTCGGACAGGCAGAAAGTGCGCGGACTTTGTTAACCTATCCACGATTACCCAAATTCCATCGTAGCTTAATCTTGTCTTTGGCAGACCTACTACAAAGTCCATGGATATGTTTTCCCACTTTCATTCTGGAAATTTCCAGTGGTTGTAAGAATCCTCCAGGTCTTTGATGTTCTTCCTTGACTTGTTGGCATACATGACATCTAGCAACAAAATCAGCAACATCTCTTTTCATCCCATTCCACCAGAAGTGTTTCTTCAAATCCCTATACATCTTTGTACTTCCCGGGTGGATTGAGAACTTGGACTTATATGCTTCAGACATCACTTCCCGATAGAGGTTATCGACTTCGGGTACACATAATCGTCCGTTCATCCAAAGGATCCCATCTTGGTCTGTTCGGAAATCAGGCGCTTCCCTTTCCTTGATCTGTTCTTTCAGTCTTATCAAGCCGGGGTATTAACCTTGCTTTAGCTTGACCAATTCTCTAAGGCAAGGTTGAGCTGAGATCGTTGATAGTATCACCTTGTTCATTTTCTTCCGACTTAACGCATCGGCTACCTTATTTGCCTTTCCTGGGTGGTAGTTGATCGTTAAATCGTAGTCTTTTAACAGCTCCAGCCATCTCCTTTGTCTCAAATTCAATTCTTATCTGAGTGAATATGTATTTGAGACTTTGATGGTCGGTGAATACTTCGCACTGTGCCCCGTAGAGATAGTGTCGCCAAATCTTTAGAGCAAAAACTACCGCAGCTAGCTCTAGATCATGGGTTGGATAGTTGCGTTCATGCGTCTTCAGTTGCCTTGAAGCATAGGCAATTACTCTACCATCTTGCATGAGTACACATCCTAGTCCTTCTTTAGATGTATCGCTGTAGATGGTAAAGCTTTTGTCTCCTATAGGCAGCGTCAGAACAGAGGCAGATGCAAGCTTCGTCTTCAGAGTCTCGAAGCTTGGCTCACATTCTTGTTCCAGATGAACTTGGAGTTCTTCTGGGTGAGTCTAGTGAGTGGTAAGGCTATGGATGAGAAGCCTTCTAAGAACTTTCGATAATAGCCGGCCAATCCCAAGAAGCTTCTAAATTCTGTCACCGTCTTAGGTGCAGGTCAGTCCACGATGGCTTCTACCTTCTTTGGATCCACTGATAAGCCTGCTTTGGAGATTATATGGCCTAAGAATGCCACACTCTTCAGCCAAAATTCGCACTTCTTGAATTTGGCGTACAGTTGTTTCTCTCGTAGGGTCTGGATATTAACTCGGAGATGTTCCTTGTGGGCTTCTTCACTTGATGAATATACAAGTATATCATCTATGAATACCTCCAAAAACTTGTCGAGGAAAGGTTTGAACACACGGTTCATGAGGTCATGAAGGCCGCTGGTGCATTGGTTAGACCAAATGGCATCACCGTGAATTCGTAATGGCCATATATTGTTCTAAATGCAGTTTTTGGAACATCCTCAGCCTTTATCTTCAGCTGGTGATAACCCGACCTCAAATCCAACTTGGAGAAGGTTGTAGCTCCCTTGAGTTGATCAAAGAGGTCGTCGATCCTTGGAATAGGATACTTGTTCTTGATTGTGATCTTGTTCAACTCTCTGTAGTCGATACACAATCTCATGGTTCCATCCTTGTTCTTGACGAATAACACTGGAGCTCCCCAAGGTGACACACTGGGTCTGATCTGCTTTTTGTCTATCAGTTCTTGTAGTTGGTCCTTGAGCTCCTTGAGTTCGGCAGGTGCCATCCGGTATGGTGCTTTTGAGATTGGTGCCGACCCTGGCACTAGGTTGATTTCAAACTCAATTTCTATGTCCGGCACTTTTCCAGGTAAGTCATCTGGAAACACATCTGCGAACTCTTGCACTACCGGAATGTCTTCTATCTTGAGTTTGTCTCCTTCTTTTACTTCATGGATCATAGCCAAGAAAACTTCTGCTCCTGTCTTCATGGCTGTCCATGCTTGGGCCGCAGAAATTAGGGACTTTCGCTCCTTGTTCTTACCATGATATATCAGCTCTTCCTGATCGAGGGTTTGGAGCTTCACGCTCTTACTTCGGCAATCTACCATTGCATGATTCTTAGATAGCCAATCCATCCCTAAGATGGCATCGAACTCGACCATGTTGAGTTGTATCAGGTTTTCGAAGAAGGAATGGTCGTTTATGGATATCGCGTAGTCCCGATGGATCTTATGTGTTTCTATGGTAGCGTTGGTAGGAGTTGATACTCTATAGGATTCAGATAGAATTTCAGGCTCTAACCCTAACTTCTTAGCAAATCTCCTAGACACGAATGAATGCGTAGCACCACAATTAAACAACACATAAGCAGGCAGCTTGTTGATAGAAATGGTACCTGCCACCACGTCGCTGGCGTCTTCAGCTTCTTCTTGTTTCATTACGAACACTCGAGCATTTGGTTTATCTTCCCTGGGCTTGGGCTTGTTCGGAGCCGTATTGCTCGATCCAGCCTTTGGACCTTGGTTCTCCGGACAATCCGCAATTCGGTGGCCCAAATTCCCACATTTGAAGCATGCACCGCTCTGCTTACGACAGTCTCCACTATGACGTTGGCCGCAGGAGGAGAAAGTTGGCAACGTCTGGTTATTCGGTGTAGTTGCTGAGCCGCGGTTGTTGATGTTTGGCCGCTTGTTCTTAGGCCCACCGTGTGAAGCCTGAGCATTGAGGGGGCGCTTGTTTTTGTTGTCCGCTTCCCTCCTCTTTATGTCAGTATCAGCTCGGATTGCAATTCCCATCAAGTCTTCAATACTCGTGGATTGGTAGACTGCAAGGGCTGACTGGATACGGCTATTCAGACCTTTCTTGTATCAGTGCATCTTTAGAGTGTTATCCGCCATGATCGTTGGGACATAGGTGCCCAATGAATTGAACTTGGAGGTATACTCTACTACCGACATGTATGCGGTCTGAGTGAAGGTCTCAAACTCGCTGAGCCGTTGCATCCGGACTTCCATTGGGAAGTATTGTTTCAAGAATGCTTCTCGAAACCTTTGCCAGGTGATTTGACCATTTGCAGTCATGAATGGTTCAACTGCTTCCCACCATTTCCCGGCTTTGCTGTCGAGGAGTGGTGTTACAACATCCACTTTGACCGCGTCTGGGACCTCCAGTAGTCGAAGTTGCATCTCGATGTTCTTCATCCAGGTCTGAGCAACTTGGGGGTCGTGGCTCCCATCGAAGGTGGGGGATTTATTCTTGCGGAGGGACTCATAGTAGAACTTAGTGTTGGGAAAGTGGTGGCGGATCCGGATCACACTTCCCGGGGCACAGCGGAAGAACAAAATTTGCCCGAAAAGTGTTCAATACATTCGATATAATCTACAAACATTCATAGGGTGTTCGTAGATAGTTACCTTGCTGGCGTCTAGGCGCCTGGCTCCGACCAGTTTCTCGAGGAAACCGGCACTTCAAACTGTAGGCGGCGGTAAATCGTCAATCAGGTCCACGACCGGATTCAATCTTCCTCCAATCAGCCTGCACTAGAAAGCTGATGTATTTGCCACGGACGGAATCACCTCATCACGGTGATCGAAACAAGTCCGATCACGAAGCGGGCGGCGGACAACGGCGGCGCAAGGCGACGGCGGCGTGAGGCTTTAGAGGAGGGGGCGGCGGCCAACTAGGGAGTCTAGATCACGAAGCGGGCGGCGGACAACGGCGGCGCAAGGCGACGGCGGCGTGAGGCTTTAGAGGAGGGGGCGGCGGCCAACTAGGGAGTCTAGGGTTTTTTTGTTAAGTTATGCAACCCTAGGCTCCAGACTAAGTATAGGTGTGATGGGCTTGAACCGGCCCATTGGACCTGGGACGGGCCCAGTCCAACGTATGAACATTCGGTTCATCCCTATCAGCGTGACTTCATCATAACTCCGATCGAAGATCTGATCGGACCGATCTACACAGTTTCCAAAACTGAGTATTATGATGCGAAAACAATTTTTCAGATTACTTAGTCCAAAATGACAGTTTTGCCCCTCAACAGCGGGAAATCGCAGTTTGACCCCTGTTGACTTTTAGGAAGTCGCACTCCCTAAAATTCTCCTCATATGCTCAACACATTGAGCTCAGTTTCCGTGTGAGAATCATTAATCCAGTACTTGTGTGACCCTCAATGGTTCAGGGATACAGCTAGCCTTGGGCCCGCAACCATTGCGGCTCCGAAATCACAATTTCGGACTTGCCCAACGGATCATGGTAAAGCGTCTAGAAACATCACGCCATGATCCCCTAGGTATCACTGATAGTGCCTGCAAGAACCAGTTGGTCGTGGTTAGCGTACAGTACGATCCTTTCAACACATATATCCCGATCAGATCAACGACCATTGGTAAATCGAGAGTCGCTAGATATCCGATAGCTATGCATACATCTTGGAGATTGAATAGTGACATCACGAGTGTAACTAGGTAAACCCATTTACCTAAAACACTTCTAGTACTCTGGCTAGATATTTATACACTATTATCCCCTCAGATAGCATAGGATATCCACACATGTAAGTGAGCGGTGAATCCTCGACAACGAAGCATCGACTCCTACATGCATTGGGGTCTCACCCAATCCCGCCGCCTAATGACCCCAAGTGAGTCGACAAACGAGTCAAAGTGAGACGCCTATCTTGTAGAGTCTCAATGACGTTTCGATTCATGAGGACTAATCAGTACAACCGAGACCTTGGACTTATCCACTCGACAAATGGTAACCACTTGGAATGTCCGAATGAGGGTAGTTCGATAGATCACCAGGTCACTATCTATCTGCATGCTCAGAGCATCACAATGTTCCCTACCAATGAAACACGGTACTTCACATCGCAGATACTAGTCTCAATCTTGGGCGGCCTTATCCTCATTTTGACGGCCCAATCGACTAGGAACGAGTTCAGAATACACAGTGACTATTAGATGTGTTTCATGATAGCCGTCATACCCACTATCACATCTAACATACACTATAGTGCATTCTAGGTCTTTATCCAACACTATTGTTAACATTATAGTCATAATGAAAATAAAGAAAGCCATGAATAAATGCGAATATCATATATAAAGATCGTTTCATACAAGAGTCTATAAACCCACACGCCACAAGTTGGCTAGTTGGGCATCTACTCTAACACTTAGTCCCACGAGGTGGAGGGGGAGGAGGAGCTTGGTTGTGGTTGGGGTTAACCAACCCTTGAAGCGTCGAGGCAACTATCGTAGCGATTGCCATCACGTCTTCTCTGCTAAGACCAGTTCCGGAGTTTGAGGATCCTTCGCTCCATTGTTCCTATCGCTTCTTCGGTCGCCTGCCATATTCTGCCATGGAAAGATTACTAAGGATGGGTACGTATGAATGTAAAGCAATTGAGAATACCATACCATGAAGGGATAATCAAATTTCGATAAAATGATGAATTGAATACAATGCTTAAAGGTAAAACATTTCCTATTCTTCATCTATCTCTCCCTCGCCTAAAGGTATATCCTCAATTTCTTCTTCGTCCGGGTGTTCATCCGGTTCTTCCTCCAATTCATCATCGAATGGAGCAGGCGCATCGTTAGCTTCTTTTAGACCTTGGATTGTTTGGAGTAGGCTATCATTCTCCTCTACCAGGGCCTCGATGATCAAGTGTTGTGCTTGCATCGAGTCTTCGGCTTCTTGGATACGAGCCTGAAACTTCTGATGGCACACCACATGGTTTGCTTTAACTTGTTGTCTCTTAGCTTTCATCTTTTTCTATCTTCTTGGACATGCTAAGGCCTATTTCATTAAGTCCATCGATGACCTTGTGTAGTGCTACTTGGGTATCCTCAAGTTCTTTCTTTATCGCAGCTAACCCTCGTCTCTCTGTGGCTAATTGGGCTCTAAGGCGCCTAATCGTGCGGCTTTGGTTATCGAGGGAAATCTGTTTCATACGGAGGGCAGCAGCAGCACGAGTATGGCTAGCACTGATAATTACTTTATGCCTATGGTTTACTGATCAGTCCCTAATTTTTACTCCTCTAAGGGGTCGAGGCCATGTGGTGTCAGGCCTCGTGCTCACAACAGATAAACACATGCGGAAGCTATCAAAAAGTGGGTAAAATTTTTCGCTTTTAGGCCCGACGGTTTTAAACATATAATTTAAAATACAACAATACTTAAAATAAGTTTCCCAAATCATAAAACATCCAACAATAAAGCATACATAAGTTCAACATGTATCATATTCCCCTACGGGTACAACAACAAAGCCCAGGGAATCCCCCTGGCTAACTGATACATATATATATATGCTATATGCTACTGGGACACACTAGCCACCTTCTGGGGCACCACCAGCTGGGTTGAAACCACGACCAGCTGTAGAACCTGGGTTTCCTGAAAACAACGCAACAAAGAAACAAACCAAGCCCCGGAGGGACATGGGGTCAAACCCCAGTACGGAGAGCAATAATACAACAGAAATAAACAGCAAGAAATGAAATGCAGGTGCTATGCATGAGACGCCGAAGAACAACGGAAAGCTCGACCCACAAGGGAGCTAAGGACTCAAACATAGCTCCAAGAATCATCGACGACATACAGTGGCCACGGGTGTGTTCACAGTGTGGTAGTGAGCCACTCGCCATGATACTACACCCACTTACCGGATGCATCAGACAACTCAACCTGCTGTTGCCTCGCCCATGAACTGTGGTAGTTAACCACTCGGCTCATGGTGGCTACGATCCCAGCAGGGAGATGAGAGTGCGGTATTGCCGCTCGCCCTCACATCCTGGTAAGAAAACAACAACAATGCAACAAGGTACAAAAACTACCAAAACTGGAAAGGACTACCGTGCGTGTATGCAACATGCTAGAATGCAAGCATATAAACATATGCAACGCAACAAATACGCCAATAGCATACACAATTCTCAACAGAACACAACCAGCAGGCACGGAAAATCCACATACCAGCGACTACAATTCATCCAAGACATAATCTCGCTGTAATAAAAGCTCAAATCCGTACCTTATACTGAGCAACAACTAACCCGAGAAATCCCGAAGACTCTGGTAAAAGCCTGTTAAACACACGGCATACACAACGTAAATCTAATAGATTGCTAAACCAGCTCACGGCTGGGAGCCTCACTCGACCGGCTGTCCAATATACCTCAACAATAACATAGAAAGCTTAAAACTATGGCTAGGAACAAGGTCTCACCGAAAACCAGAACGTAGTTCTACCAAATCGACGCAACACTCGAACGGCAGCAACTTCGCGTTCCTCGACTAGCCAATTACAACTTCTAAAACTGGTATGAATTGGAAGAGCTTCTCAAGAGGAGTCCAACGCTACCTTGCACGAGCCAAAACAACCACCGGAACGACGGGAAATCGCCGGAAAGCTCACGGCTGAACAGTGCTCTAGGGTTCGAAAGATAAGGAACGAAAGGCTGGAAATATTTGCTAAGTATGGGAAATGATATCACAATTCGAAGGCCAAGTCTTCTTATATATATGCACTAGCAACGACTGGAAAACAAAACCAATAATTGTCTTCCGACAAAACCAGTCGACACTAACAATTCCCAAACCAGCAGACGCAAGAACCAACACCTGATGAAAACTCGAGCCATGCTAAACAAAACCAGTCGCTAACTACAGTAGTGAACATGTTGGGTGGATCCGGATCCGCACCCCGGCAGGCAGCGGAAGAACAAAAAATTAACCGGGATGCGATCAATACGAATAATCAAACAATCATATGTATCGACATACATAGGGTGTTTCAACGAGTTACCTGTCTGGCACTTGTGCCTGGCTCCAACCGGTGTTTCAAGAACCCGGCGCTTCTCGGTTGATTGCGGTAGCAGATGCAATGCTTTCGTAACATTCAGCAGCTGCATTACTTTGTTAGAATTCAGCAGTTGCGTTGTCTTTCAAAATTCAGCAGCTGCATTACTTTGTTAGAATTCAGCAGTTGCGTTGTCTTTCAAAATTCAGCAG